>CM060871.1:24033198-24288198 GCA_030737845.1 Acorus calamus
TGGAACGAGGATAGTTTTTATTTTATTAGGGTATAGATTTATTCAAGCATAAATGAGTATAAATAAGGATAAAGTGATTTTGTGTTTGGTTGTATTTTGAATTATTCTCATTGGTAAACGTAAGAATAAATGTTTTGTTGTTTGGGTAAAATGTGAATAAAGTATGGATAAGGATTTATAAAAGGTAAAAAAGTAATGATAGTTGATTTGACATGTGATTTATAAGAGGTGATGACACTTGATTTGACAGTGGGCCCACATATTCTTTAGGTGGAATAACCTAGGATAACTTTTATTCTAGGGGTTGATTGGAATTCCTATACCACTTTATCAAGGTTTATTCTGACATAATTTATCTGGAGTTATCCGGGGTAAACAAACACCCCTAAATACTTATCCGGGGTTATCCGGGGGATTATACTCGTTCCAAACGGGGGGTAAAAGTGTCTTTGGAACGTTAGGAAAATTTGATTTTGAATAAAGTAGCTAAAACATGACAGTGGTTAACAAAGCGATGTGGGTAGGGTTGGTAAACGAGTCGAGCAGCTCAGGATTAGCTTGGTTAAAGCTCGTTTAGATTCGTTCGATTAAATAAACGAGCCGAGTTTGAACAATTTTTAAAGCTCGGTTTGTAAGCGAGCCGAACCAAGCCCTAGCTTGGACGAGCTCGTTTACTTAATAGAAAAAAAAGGAAACGAGCCGAGCCCGGACCGAGTCCGAGCTTGAGTTTATGTTATTTTCACATGTATAAGGTGTTGTGATTTGTGAAATATGATTTTTCAAATGCTAAAAAATATTTTTTTTAGCTAAACGAGCATGAGTCGAGTCTTGATTCGAGTTTCGGCTTGACTTGTTTAACAAACGAGTCGAGCCGAGCTTCAACCGAACTTTTCACGAGTCCAACGAGTCGAGCTTGAACACGAAATGAAGCTCGATCTCGAGCCGAATCGAGCCTGTTGTTAAACGAGCCAAGCCTAAGCAGGTCAAAGCTCGGCTCGTTCGGCTCGTTTACCACCCCTAAATGTGGGTGCTTAATCGATCATGGTTTTTATGACCTTATTGGGTGAGTCTCTATTCCTTGTGTAAAACTTGGTTTCCTCAACTTAATGAGAGGGATTATCCTTTGCGAGGACACAAGGAGGCTATGCACATTGCGCAAGTGAAGACCTATGTATTGTCTATTGGATGGGTCCATTCCTGCTCTCTTCCAACCCGCTAGTGGTGGTTGCTGTCGGCAAATGTTCCTTTCGAACGTTGAAGACATAAGAAGGTAGGAACCTATATAAGACATTTTGAAGCTCAAGTCAATAACGGTGGTCAAATTAGGATCTTCATGATTCTGAGGGATCAAAATATATATTTTGTTGGGATTTTTAGAGAATCAATTAATGATAGTTCTGAATATAAGATATCTTATTGTGATTTGAAATCAATTATTGATAACTATAAATCAAACATAAATATTGGGGGGACTTAGGAAATCCATTATTAATGACTCTTGATCAAATATTCATTGAGATATACAGACTTACCATATTTGGGATGTTACGGTTCTCGGATCTAAGTGAGCCGATAGGCTGGGCTCATGGGTTGCAAGTCACTTGATTGATGACCCTCATATTTGGGTTATGGGCTGAGGAATATAGAAGCACGGAAAATGGGACCAACAACTACATAAGGATAAGCAATGTTCCCAAAGAGTAGAATAATCATTTAAGTAAGCCTATTAATCGGACGGATACGGATCGGATAGGCCCATATCCATATCCGTATCCGAACCGGATATCCGAAAAAATATCTGTATCCGATATCTGACGGATGTTATAAAACACATATCCGTATCTAATTAAAAAATATGGATACGGATTCGGATAATATCCGAAATATCTGAACTAGATTAAAATTTAAAAAATTTATGAAATCATAAATCTTAACATGGTTAAAAATGTATAAATCAGATATATAAAAACATAAATCTTAAATAATTAAACAAGTATTTAACAAAGACAAAAAAATATAAATCAAGTATCCAACAAAGACATATAAACATAAATAATAACATAGTTAAACAAGACAATAAGTAATCAATAGTGACATAAAAACATAATATAATTAAATATCCAACAAATATATGCTCCTTTAACATGGACTTCATCACATATATCTCCTTTAGCATGGCCTATGAGTAAAAAGATGAGGAGCCGAGGAGGAGCCACAACCGAGGAGCAGCAGAGGAGGATCCGAGGAGGAGATGCGAATGAGGATCCGCGATCAGCCACGATCGACCATGATCGGTGACTTGCAGATGCAAAGAGGAAGAATGGGTTTTTGGTGATTTATTTTGTTTTTCTTGTTTTTGGTGGATGAGAAGAACTATGATTTGAATGGGGTTCTGGTGATTTTTTTTGTATACTGGTGATTTTTTTTTGTATTTGGTGGATGAGAATGGTAAAACAATAGGAGATGAATAAAAGTGAAAGTGTGAAACAACGTCGACGAGGGTGAGTTGGGATAAGTTTTAATTGGTTTATGTTTTACCCTAAAAAAGTTGGTGAATGGTGAGCTATTAGATCTTGATCAAAGGGTTAAAACCAATCTTAATATATAAATAAAATAATAGTTCGGAGACGGATATTTTTTGGATCGGATACATGCTATATCCGATCTGATCCGAAAATTTTTGGATACGGATTATTTGATTCAGATACGTATACGAATTTTCGGATATCAGATATTTTATGCATTTTTGGATATGGATTCAGATTTTTTTTCGGATAATTGACAGGCTTACATTTAAACATTCTAGGTTAGGTTAACTATACATTAGCTTAAACAGGGTGATGATAAGGGATTATGTGTAATAGGTTAATAAACACGGGATATGAACGTGGACATCCGTCATTTGTTAGGGAGTTATACACATTTACTCTTAACAAAAAGATCCTAAATTGTTCACGTCACATACATGGTCCATTCATTTGAATTTATGCGATGTGAAACCTAAGGACAAGTGTCAAAAAAAAAAAAAAAAAATTTCAATTTTTTTTTACCATCCATGGACGGTCATGATTGATTTACACTTGAAATACAAAACTAAATGCAAATGTGAAAAAACTTTATTTTTTTTTACCATAAAAAAAAAGACAGTGTCTCAACAAGAAAAAATAATTTATATCATTTTTTCTCTTTTTTTTTTTTTACTTATCATAAATGAGTATATAAAGGAAAGTGATGAAAAATAGCATTATCAATTTCCGTACATGCACAAACACTAAAAAAAAATTGATTAAAAAAAAATATTTTGCTTTATCTTAATTTCTCTTTGAAGAAAAATACAAAATTCTTTTAATTTTTTATTATTCATTTAAGATTTTGCACAAATACGCTCAAAATAATAATATTTATTATTATTATTATTATATTATATTATATAATATCATTACTATTATCATTATTTTGCTTCTAAGGCCATCCGCAGGCCAACATGATAGGTGGAGCGGGTAAGCGTCACACGTGCGACTGACTTCAGGGCTTTGTGACAGCGGAAACCATTTCAACCGTTCGATTCATGATCAGGCTTCTGATGAAGTCATCTCCCTTACGCCTTACTCGCTTTATCTCCCACACCCATTCACGCCATCACAACCGTCCAATCCCAGAATTCTTACATGTTTCGGAAAAAGGACAGACAAATTGGACGGTTAGATGCGTCCGAACACGGTGATTTCCCAATCCCGAGGCGGATTACGGAAAGCGCGTCGGAATGAACCTTCGTTCAAACACGCGTCCGATGAATTCCATCAATCCCGGCCGCACAACAAATGGACTTTCTCTGAAACCGTCCGATGTGATTACGCTTTTCATTCCTTATCGAAAGCACGATTCTCAGCCGGTGAGATTAAGACCGAACTTGAACAACCACAACCGTTAGATGATACAGAGGCTGGCAGATCGAACGTCAGAAATGGATGCGTAAAGTGAGTGTAATTTAAAGAAGATAACGTGATTGGAAGTATTTTATGCGATTTTTGAAAGACATTGTTGCGGTGTTGATCAGAGCTCTCTCTCTTTCATTTTTTCTTCTTCAAAAAGTAGGAACAAAACAAAATAAAAAGTCCAATTTTTGTATTAATTTTAAATTTTTGCAAAAGCATTCTCTTCGGCGAATGATGATCGAAAAGATCTGCATCGAAACCCTAATCTGAGATGCGGAATTTTGTCTGATCGGCCTTCAAAGACGGTCCGATAAGCAGATCCGGATCGATCCGCGGCAGTCTGATCGAGATGCCGTCGCACGGGGACCTTGACAGGCAAATCGAGCATCTAAGGGAATGCAAGTTCCTGCCGGAGGCGGAGGTGAAGGTGCTGTGCGAGCAGGCGAGGGCGATCCTCGTGGAGGAGTGGAACGTGCAGCCGGTGAAGTGTCCGGTCACCGTCTGCGGTGACATACACGGTCAGTTCCACGACCTGATCGAGCTCTTCCGGATCGGAGGGGATGCTCCCGATACCAACTACCTCTTCATGGGCGACTATGTAGGTCCGTTCTGTGATCTCTCTTTGTCTCTCTTGCTTTTGATTTTTGTTCCTAGATTTTTTTTGTCGTTTTTGTGATTTTTGGTTTTTTGTGGTGTTTTTGTTTTTGTTGTTGTTGTAGATTAGTTTTTAGATCATGGTGCTTTGTGAGGGAATCTGATTTTTTTGGAGGTTGGATATGCTTTTTTTTTTTATGGATTTGGGGTCCGTTTAAATGATAAATGGTGGTGTTTCAGGATTAAATTGATATATTTAGTTTTCTTGTTATCATGGTTTTTGGATTTAATTACATAGATTGGTGTGAGCGGTCCGTTGTGATGTTTCAATTGAGGGGGTTGTTTCTGAGCAGTAGATGATGTCCCAAAATGTTGGGCTTTCTTCGGTTTTGGAAGTTTTTTCATTTGTTTGAATGCTGAATTTGCAGTTCGGACGGCATCACTTTCCTATAATCTGCCACGTTTGGCCTGCTTAACATTTAAGGATGATTTTTTTTTCATATAAGAAAGAAAAAGCCTCGTGTTTACTAGATTTATCAGAGAGAGAATGCATTTTTCCTTAGTTGTTATGAAAACCTTGGTGTAGATTTTAATGTTTTTGTCTGTTTGGTTGGTTATTCTGATGTAGCATCAAAATGGGCTGTTTAGAATACAATCTTATTGTTAAGATTCATCATCATTAGTTCCTATACATTGCTTAAGATATCAGTGGTTCACGTATTTTGTTGGGATATTTGAGTTCATTGGGATAAACTAATCGCATATGTTTTCTTTTTGGTAGCTTATGGATGCATATAGGATTTGATTTCTGATTCCCATGATATCAGACCCACAAAAAAAAACAAATTAATAAATAAATCATTGAACTGAATCATGATTAATAGCCATTCTAAATCATGAATGATAATTTCCCAATACACTGCTTAAGAAGGTGCGGTACTTAGGAAGATGATGATTCATATATTTTATGATTTTAGAAACGATCTGCATGGTATACAGGACTAACTAAGTGGTCATGATTGCAGTGGTTATGTTATAAAACTTTTATTTATTTGCACTTTCAAATTATTGAGTTTATTTGAGAAAATAGCATGAGAATGAACTTGAGGGTTTATCTATATAGTGTTTTACATGATAGCTTAATCCACCCATGGCCCTTGGCCATTAAGTTTTATTTTTCAGCTTTATGAATATATATAGATCATGATATCTGTTAAATCTTATTTAGATGGGTGATTTGGTTGTTCCTTGATCAAATGAGACAAGGTGCTAATGGATATGTTAAACCAAGTACCAAGTTTAATTTCTCACAATATTGGAGTCCTGAAGAGACATGCATATACCTGCATAAGCATTCAGGGTTTGTATAATTTTTTGTTTAATTTAATTGGTTCCAGTCCTAGGAAGCTAGGACAATGTTGGAATGCGAGCTCTTTCCGTACCACATAAGTATTCAGAGTTGGGTCACAACCGTGGATTTTAGATAATTAGTATGATATCCCTTTGGCTTGAATGACAGCGATTGACTATTTGACTATCAAGACCACTTTCTATGGTGAATTTGGGGATTGTTAACTTTATCGCAACATTTATTTTATTTTTTAACAATTGTAAAGTTTATGTATGAAACTTTAACAGCAGTACAGCACTGTATAGTTTTCTAGTAGTTATTGACGGATTACATGGTTGATGATTGTTCAAAGCACTGAATACTAAATATGAACTGATCACAGTCAAGTGAGAGTCTTGCCTCTGGCTCATGTTTTTTTTAATGATTTCAATGTGCACTGAATAGAATCTTGCAGAATTGTACTTTATATGCATGTTGACGGTCATATTTATGCAATTATTTTCCTGTATACCAAGTAATAAGCAATGATGATCAAATTTTAAAGAAATTGCTGAGCAATTTTTTCCATGTGTTGGCTAATTTATCATTTTGCAAGTGTAGATCGTGGATATTATTCAGTGGAGACGGTCTCACTCCTAGTTGCACTTAAAGTTCGATATAGAGACAGGATTACAATTCTGAGAGGAAACCACGAGAGTCGACAAATAACACAAGTGTAAGTCCCAGTTTTTCTTAATTGCATAACTTTAACATTTAATATCTTGCAAGACCATCATTAATCAAGATTCATCCATCATGTATATCGTCCTTTGAATTTTTAATGTTTATATATTAACTGGTATAACATATTATTTTTTTGCCACCATAACTTCTTTATTGGTACTGTTTGTTTAGCAAAATGAAGCCTTAACAAACAAATTCAATCCCCACCCAATTACAAGAATTCCGAATGTTGCACATCACTCCACTATGAATGTCCCCAACATCTCTATACAAACCGGGAATTGGGAAATGGGAACCCTGGTCCTTTAGAAGACAAATCACACTACAAGTATTTTCCTCATAACACCTGGGATAAACATGTTTTTCATGCTTCAATCACCCTTCTTTTGCTGGTTGAACACCTGTAAGGCTGTAACATATCCTTGAATAATGGTTGTCTTGCTAAAAGGCCATTTGGAAAAAAGATCTCTGTTGTCTCATCAGATTCAGAGTTCACAATTGACATAGTCCCTGTAGTCCATGAGACCCTATTCATTAAACAACAGTTCACATAAAGGCATAAATTTAAGAGGAGTTATAGATTTTCAGACTGTGTAAACAGGGTCCACCTCATTCTTCAGCCATGACAGTGATTTGTAGAGGGCCCTCACTGTAACACCCCCCGCCCCCCACTGAAACCACAAATTTCAATGGCACAGTATCCTTCTCAGTTCTGATGTGCATGTTGTAGCATGTTTAGCAAAACATCTACTTTCTGCATTTCTGCCTCGGTAGGTCCCTCAGCCTAGGGCACCAGACCATACTCACCACACCACTCTCACTTGATAAGCATTGATCATTTTAATTTTGTTAGCAGCCACCCTGACAAACTGGGAAATTACAGAGCATGTTTTATCTGATTCAGTCACACATCAGACCAGATATGGATTTGGCTTCCATTCCCACTTTGAATTCCATTTCCTCATAAACTTCTGGAGCCATTCTTGGTATATCCTTCCATATTTTGGAAAGTTTATGACATCAGCCACACTTGATATACCTTTTTTTTCAACATGTGGTATGTTGGACCATACGGCTCACATGGAATGACTGAATTTTCAGAGAGAGGGTGGTATACGTTGAAAACATCTGGGCAAGTATTGTCACTTCTTAAATATTGGGTGAAATTCATTGTGGAGGGCATGGATACACCGGCTAGCATAATGGGGAATGGGTCTCTTTTTGGGTATGGGGATGATCCTCTTTATCATTTATGGTTCTATTTTATTTTGGTTGAGATTTTAATCAGAGATCTGAAGATCTGAAGCTTCATGTGGATGCTAACTCTTCATAAAGTCCTCACTAAAACTAATAGAATGAAATGGGCCCAAGAAGTAAACACAACATGCGATCTTCGTGAAAGAGAGGAAACAAGAGGGCACTTTTTTTTCACTTGCCATTTTTTATCCAATGGGGAAGGGTTGACACGGCTTTAGGGTCAAATTGTTCCTTTAGAGACCTTGAAGGTATGTGGACAAAAAAAGTGATTCGAAGCAATCTAGCCAAAATTTAATGGCTTGTTACCCGTGTGGTTTGTTGGAGCATTTAATTAATGCGTAATGATTGCCTATTCCCACTCAAAAGGGCCTACGTAGAGAATATATGTATGATGATTTCTTCTCTTCTTAAATCATGAGTCAAGTGGATTCTTGATGAGGAGTCTCCTTCCTTCATTATGGGTGACGCATGGTTTGGGTAGTTGGTTTTGATGTTCATTTTGAGAAGGTGTCTTAAAATTTGCTGTAGTTACATTTTCTTTTATTCTTAATTTTCTCTTTTAATTTTTGTATGGAGATCCTTGTTTTCTTTTGTTCAAGGGCTTTCTATTAATAAGATAACTCCTACTTTTCTTTCAAAAAAAAAAGTTGCAGACCAATCATCTCTGTTATTTGAGAGTTTTTCTGAATCAATCTAATCAGGAGACCTATATGACACAGAAGGAACACAATTAAACGCAGAAGAATTTCTGAAGTATTTTGCTCTTTTGCCATTCTTCCCACCACTCTACATCAACCTTCTAATAATCTTATCCAGGACTGTCCGTGGGATAGATAAAACAGAAAGGAAGAAAAAAAGGTAACCTACACAATAGCAGCTTTATGTAATAGAGAAACCTGTCACTCAAGCTGAACCCTTCCTTTTGCATCCTTAAGTCTCTTCTGGAATCTGTCAACAACATAGTTGTCTGGACGCCGCATCGTCTTGGCGTCGCCGCGTCGCCTAGGCGACTAGGCGGTCCAGATGGACCTAGGCGACCGCCCGCCTAATAGAATGTTAATTAAGCGGGCGCCTGGGCCCGCCTACCCCCCTAAATCACGCCTAGCCTGCCTTAATCATGCCTAGCCCGCTCAATCCCTCGCCTAACATAAAAAATAAAAGACAAAAAAAAAAAAACACAATCGAAAGATTGAAACATCACCTACCCTGCCGGCCAATGGTGTAGCGAATTCTCCCGGTCCTAAGTGAGTTTCTATTGATTTTTTCTCTCTCTCCTATCTCTCATCAAAATTTCTGAACTCTTGTCTCATTCTCCCTCAATCTCTTCCCCCTTTTCTCATTCTTTAATGCCACTAAGGTTAGATTATATTAATTTTGTAGAAATGGACATGCACCAAATTAATTACATCCATGTGTTCTTTATTTATTAATAGCATTCTTCATTTTAAGTAACATTCTTGGAAAAATTAAAGAATGGATAAGCAGATAAATAACTTTAATATAATTACTAATTTAAATAATATCTTAATTAAGCACTGCGCCTAGGCATGCCTAGGCGGCTAGACGGTTAGCCACCGCCTAGGCTTGCTTAGCCGCCCAAACAACTATGATCAACAAGAGGATTCCAAATTTCCAATATTGAAGTTGAGAGCCACAATGAACTCCCTAACTGTCTCTTTCCTCCTAGGGTCTTTTGAGACCACTGGAATTCCAAGAAATTTTTTTCATTTGGGCTCAGGGTGATCCCTCTCACTTAGTTTCCCAACCTCTTATTCCTCCATATTTTTGACAGATTGTAATGTTCTGTTTGGCCTCGCTGGTTTTCGAGCCCAAATGATTGGTACCATTGACCTTCCGATCATCAGTCTTCTCAGCAGCTTTTAAAGATAACCAAAGTATTCACCTCAACCATCCCTATCTCCTTCGCTTTCAGAAAGATTTGCATGATCTGCCCAGTTGGGTGCTGCTGCTCAAATTGCTTCCCTGGAGAACAGGCCTCAAAGCCATTCTGCTACATACCTTTCTGTCCATAAACCATTTGTCATTACTGCTGCTGCAACCTGAGTATCACCTCGTTGTATTGATGCAGCTACCCCTGACCTAAGCTTTACATGTGCAACTGGCCAAATGAGCCTGACCCAAAAATGAAACATTAGGATTCATCATGTTATGCAGAAGCGAATCCAATGGCTATTTTTGTTCAAAGGTGGGACATTGGGGATTGCTTTAATATTTTGCACAATTTATTGCTTGCTCATTTCTTGGATGAATAAATACATAAAGCCTATGGAGAGGGTGACCCACCGACGACATAACAATTAATAAATAAATACATAAAGTATATTTTATATTATGATTATTAAATAACGAATACATCTTTATAAACTATGAAAGATGATATATCTATAATGGTATGTAACTATCAACTTTATTAGGATTTTAATATCATTGGGATTCATGTGAATATTATGATGGGTGTTATATGTCCACAATGTTCATCCCATGTTCATTGCGTGTTGGATTCTTCAAAAAGTTATTTTGAATTTTGGGCATGTATGGGACATATCAACACATGTCAAGTTCATTCACACCATCCTTGGCATAAGACCATTGCTGCAGAATTGAGATTTGAACTTTTGGAGAATGTATGGTTCTCATCTATTAAGTTTACTCTTGGTTGTAGTAGATGAGATTAAAATTCCTGCAGCGCTTATTCTGTCACTCATTAAATTGATACACATTAAAATTGTGATCTTAAGATTAATATATTTTGAGATTTTTGTCACTCTTTTTAAATTTATTAACTTTTGTAGTAAAATACATTTTGTTCTTTTTTCAGGTATGGTTTCTATGATGAGTGTTTGAGAAAATATGGGAATGCAAATGTCTGGAAGTATTTTACTGATCTTTTTGATTATCTGCCGCTTACAGCTCTTATTGAGAGTCAGGTTTGAGATCCAGATTGATGCATGCTCTTCTTTTGAATTTAGTATAAGATCATTGTCTTACAGATGGTTCTCATTGTATTTTATAGATTTTCTGTTTGCATGGTGGTCTGTCCCCATCTCTGGATACATTGGATAACATTCGTGCCCTGGATCGCATACAAGAGGTAGGACATACATCTTTATTATACTGTTATATGCATGTAAGTGTCTGTTGTACTTTTTCCTGTGCACTAAATTTTATACATCTGCTGAACTTGTGTGGTACATTTCTGATGTAATTGCTCAGTTTTGGATCTTCACGTAGATGTGGCCTTATCATTGTTTTCAAAGATATGGTTATAAAGCTGGTTTATCATTGTTCCCTTGTATGAGTGTATACATTCACATCTATGCATGTTAAGTTGTTAATTTTGATGTCTTTGCTAGTGTTTTGCATATTTTTGACAAGTTATGATTGTGACTTAGTCATGTCTTATTCAACTTTGTACACGAGACCTTTAGAAAAAATATGTTTTAAGATAATTATTAACCTTCAAAACAAATAAAAAGGACGTGAAGTGTGATTCATGCATGGAAATCCATGCTTGATAAGCGCCATTTTACCTTCTTTGTTTTGATTTGGACAGAATCAGAACCTTGTGAGTCCTGCAGGTAAATGCCTTACTTTAGGGGCTGTTTGGGTAGTGGAATAAAGAGAGAATAGGTCTAAAAAATTTTTTGTTTGGAAGGAATAGATGGGTATAGCTATGCTAGAATAGGCGGGAATAAGCTGATATTTGTATTCCAGCCCCCCCTGGAATATGTCTTATTTATATTTTATTCACAATTTATCTATGGTCAATCAACAAAAATTGCATTATTACGTTTCCCAATGAGAATAACTTAAAACACAACTAAATAGAAAATTCATTTATTCCACTGGTAATGTTATCTATTCTTAGAATAATCATAAATCCCAGAATAGTTTATTTCTCTATCCAAATGGCAGCTTAGGATGTTGAGTGCCATAGTAATATTTAGGTCACTATCGTGTGTTTCCCGTTGGGTGACAAAATAAGATGCTGTGTTTGTTTTTTTCTTTTTCTTTTTGACTATATGGGTTTATGTTACATTTGAGTTGGTGCATTGGTGAAACCTTATCTGATGATTATTTTGGTGGGAGTTTGCAGGTGCCGCATGAAGGACCTATGTGTGACCTTCTATGGTCCGATCCAGATGACCGATGCGGGTGGGGAATTTCTCCCAGGGGAGCTGGATATACTTTTGGGCAGGACATTGCCGCCCAGTTCAATCACACTAATGGTCTGAGCCTCATTTCAAGAGCTCATCAACTTGTTATGGAAGGCTTCAACTGGTGTCAGGTTAGTTTATCTCGGTTTCCAAGGAAACACCAATACAAATCAATTCTGATGAAACTATTCTGCTATAACAAAATACGTGAACATTTTTGCAGGAAAAAAATGTGGTCACGGTGTTCAGTGCACCGAATTACTGTTACCGCTGTGGAAACATGGCTGCGATACTCGAGATTGGAGAGAACATGGATCAGAATTTCCTCCAATTTGACCCAGCGCCCAGGCAGATCGAGCCTGACACCACGCGCAAGACTCCTGATTATTTTTTGTAATTCCTACATCACTCTTTCCCCCGTGTTTGTTGGTGTGTGTTTCCTGCACTCTTCCTTCTGTAGATGCGCCCTTGAAGTTTTGGTACAAACAGAAAATATCAGCCAGTATCTCTATCACCACCTCCATTCTTTCAGCTGGAGATTGTTCTGCTTCTTCTGGCGTCCAATGCTAGTCGGGGAATGAATGAAGAGGGGCATTTATTGTGCATTGTCTTTGTATTTTTTTAAAGAAAAGTACAGAAGCCGCCATAACAAGGTATCCCTTGTTTTATAGTCCCATTCAGAGGGGAAAACTTGGTAGGGGAAAATTTGCAAGGTTTTGAGTCTATGAAAGCGCGAACAGCATTTGTTGAGGAGCAGAGCTTGATATGATTCATGCATTGGACCTTAGAGAAAGCATAGTATTTGCCAGATGAACAGATTTTCTTTTCTTTTTCTTTTTTTAAATTTTATTTTCCTGTATTTCTTGGACGCGTTAAATATGTTATTGGATCTATGAAATTGTTTTGTATTTTTCTTTGCCAACCATATGTAGTATATATGCTTTGAGAAAGTAAAATGCTTATTTTTTTTGTGTTTTTAGGGGGGTACCAAGTATTGAGCTCCTGTTTTGGTTGGTGGGGACAAAATAGACTGAGTGTACCTGTATCGACGCTCTTCAAATAAAAAAGACTGGTTGGGTTGTAAACTCAATTGATGGGTGCATATAAAAGTTGTAAAACAAATTGAGTGTATCTATACACTTCAAATTAAGAAGACGGATTGGGTTGTAGACTATTGATGCAAATAGTCACCTCTTTTGATGCCATCGGAATATGGGAAGAGATAATCCCACCACTAATCAAATTTTAATCCCATTAACAAAAAAACTTTGACCATCCATCCTGACCATCCATGTTATTTTTGGTTGGTGGGGACAATAAGGAGTGGGTACAAGAGAGAGAGGAGTATGGCTGGGACTAGGAGTGACGGATGGGCAGATGAGATGGCGGAGGAGGAGGGTTGCGGGTTGGAGAAGGTAAGAGAGAGAAAGAAGAGAGGGAGAGACCGAGGAGGGGGGAGGGGCGACGGACGATAGAGGGTGAACGGTCTCTCTTTTTCTCTTTGCACCTCTTTGATGTTGTCCACTTTCCGTCCATCGTTCGAGCATCTTTATCCGTCACTTGTCACCTTCTATTCCCTTCTTTTTTTTACTTGTTGTTCTACCATCCAAAAAATTATAGATGGTGGGACGAATATCAGGTTGGTTGGAATTAAGCTTGTCAATATTCGAAAAAATATCTGTATCAGATCCGAATCCGTATCTGAAAATTCAAAAAATATCTGAAAAATCTGTAACAAAAAATTTTCAAATCGGATATGGATATGCATGTATTCGATCCGAAAAATATCAGTATCAGAAAATACTATTATATTATTATTTATTTAATTATATATTTATATTTTTAAGACTAATATGAGTTTTTATTTTTATTTTTACTCTAAAACATGTAATATTTTATGTATACTTACAATTTTATATTATATACTAGTTAATTATTAGATTTTTTACACATTTTAAAAATTAAATATATGGTTTTTATTTTTAGATTCTGGATCTTTGGATATTTTAATAACTCCATATTCATTTTAAATTTTTGAATATTTTGAATTATTATCCGTATCCGTTATCAATATCCGTCAGATATTAAATATGAATGTTTTTTCATATATTTAATTCAAATACAAATACGAATACGAATATAGATATTAAATATGAATGTTATCAATATCCGATCCGTATCCGCCCTGCTTTTGGAATGGGCTCTACCCAGAATATTCAGGGTCCGCGAATCGAAGCAAATAATTAACCGTTCGGAGCGTGAAATATCAAAAACTCTTATTTATTTATTCAGCGGTCCACACGTAGCGTGAACCCGAAGAACCCCATATCATATGTTCGAACTTTAGAAAACACACTTTTTAATGAAAAAAAAGTCGAAATAATCAAAGCCGATGAAACACTTTTTTAAATGCACACACAGATTTGATTGATTCGATTTGATTCTAGCTTGAGAGATGTCGAATGGAGATGCCTCGCCCGATGACGGAGAACCCTTTCGGAAGGTCCGGCTGAGACTCTCCGACCCTTCGAAGGTACTCTCTCTCTCTCTCTCTGTGGTTCTTTTGAGCCATTGATGAAGAGATTTGATTCTCATCTGCTCATGCTGGTATGCTTTGTTTTGGTTTCTTGAAGAGGGTTGTTCAAACGAAGGAGCTTCTGTCGAAACAAGCGGTGCAAACGAAGGAGATTCTATCTAAACAAGCTGTTAAGATCGCAAAACAGGCCGAGGAGCACGAGCGGTTCATCAACAAGGTTCGTCTTTTTATTTTTATTTATTGCCCCGTTATGTTTTATATTGGATTTGATTAGCTGGGAAGTTTTTTTTTGCTTGTTTTCCGCCATTTCTCGTTCTTGATTCGTTTGTATAAGTTGGGCATTTGATCTAGCTTTGTGTTTTTTTTTTTACTTTTTTCTTTTGGTTGCTCATTGTGTTTTTATTTTAATTTGATTACATTAACTAGAAAATTTACTTGTTATCTATCAAGATTTTTCATGGATTTTGAGCTACTTTGTTTCTCCTTTTGGATCATGTTATCTATAATTTGAAGGGATTATTGTTGGATCCTTTTTTTTTTTTAAGTAGAAGTTGGTTATTTGAGGTTTTTTAGTGATGTTTCAAACTTATTGTAACATGGGTTGGTTTTGATTTCATGTTTGTTGGAGACAATTGATGTTTAATATGTGTGTATTTTGACATTTAGGTGACCCACCTAGTGGGGGTTCTTGGATTTGGCGCCTTGTGCTTCCTATTGGGGGCGAGTAAGTTACAACTTTTGTGCTTGAGTGATGAAATTGATGTGGCTATTCAACTATGTTGAAGGTTCTTGGAGTTGTTGTGTTGATATATTGTTCTCTGTTTGTATGTTAGGGCCGCAAGATGTGTCATATGTCTACTGTTTGTTCTTTGTCACATTCGTCCCTCTCCGATGGATATACTACCGTTTCAAAAAGTGGCATTATTATCTTTTGGTGAGTACTGTAGGCCTTTATTTTGTGATATTTTCTCTCACATGGAAATCAGTAATGAGATTCTCGTGGCTGGTTTTTTTATCCTTTTTGTACTAACTGATGAAGATTATTTAAACTTAAATAAACTATGATCCTACCAAATAGAGAAGGTAGAATTATTGAATGAACATTTTAAAGATTCTTATCTGAATCAATGATGTTTTAGGCTTGTAAAATGCTAGGACCTGTTTTTAACACTTAATTTCCTACACATATCATGACTGAAACAATGGAGTTCAATGGAGGAACCAGATGGCAGAATGTTCAGTGTTCACTGATAAGAGGCAAAATCGATTGAGCTGGTCCATGTTTCTTCAATTGGAATATCCTGGGCTGGGGCTTGTTATTAATTTGTTCCATTCATACCTGTCAATATTCATCAAAACTGATGAATTGAACAATTTCACATATTTACCGATAAACCAATTGAATTGTATGTTTTTTTGTTGAATTGCTCGCAGGATAATGGTATCTGCAGCACCATGCTTATATTATAACAAGTTGTGTCTGTTCAACCTACAATCTGAATGTCACAAGAATCTGAATTAAGCATATTTTTTGTTAGAATGTGGTCCAGTTTTCACAATATTGATGAGAGGAGCAGGGGTAAACAGGGAAACTTGAGTTTGTATTAGAATTCTTGGGTGTTTAAGGTGAATTTGAAAGTGTAGCATTGGTGATGGAGTCCGTGTCGAAGTATTATTGTCAAACATGTTGTTAAAAGCTAAGAGTGTCTTTATGTAGGTGGTTCTATGCTATGATGTACATACTTGTGTCAGATAGCAGATTGTCACGGATATATATTTGTCCCCACATTGTGGCTCGTGTGAGTTGTGACACGTGCTCACACCTACTATCATGCATGGGTTGTTGTCCCCCCACAGTAAGTCTCTTGTAAGGCTTTTTTCTACTAGCCGAAGGGACTATCTTCAGGCACTAGACATAGAACTGAGTGGGACACAAGAGGATCATAGAGAGACTGAAGGGGAATGAGATTTCTATTGATTACACTCAAGGTTTACAAGGTCTGAACTTAAGGTGTCTCCCATGTGAGCCTTCTCTTCTACTTATATTTTTTTGGTGTTACTTATGTACAATTTTTTGTGCCACTTGGCTCTCATTCAGATGCGAGGAGCCTTTTCCTTTTCCTATATAAATTATTCTAAAATTTATTTTCATAATACCATCTAACAAACCAATCAGCTAGTTGGTGCTCCTCTCTCTTGTCAAATAACTCATGATTTTTCTTTATAAAAATTCAGTCATGGTTAGTGGCGCTTGCCTTGAGATGCCTCATGAGGGATCCTCATTATCTTTGTGATGTTGGTGCCATGTGGGACTCAAATTTGAGTGTGGCATCTAAGACGATGATTCCTCAGGCCCAGTGCTTTGAGGGACACCGGATGCCAAAGAAGTTGAGAGCTTCTTGTGGCATGTAGATGAATTTTAGTTGGGTTCCTAGAGTCTAGGATGAGAGGGATGAGGTGAAACTATAGGGGAATGGAAGAGTGGGTGCATCTAGGAGTAGATAGAAAAAAATGAGGGAGTTTGAGATGAACGAGCTGGCCAGCAGGAGTGAAAATAATGGCACAGTGAAAATCAACTTGGAGGTAACAACAAAACTATTTAAAGATTATGAGAGAACTGAAAAAAGCTCTATGGCATAAGAAATAGAGAGGAATAGAAAATTGTTTAATTTTATTCCAGAAGAAAAATACCTTGGATGGAGGAAAGGATAAAGTGAGGAGATGAGAACCAGTTTGTTGGAATAAATAATAGGTGAACAGCGAAGAGGGAAGTGAGAACCATAAAAGTGAGGTATTTTATGGGGCGAGCTTAATTATTATCAACTCCATCCTTGTGGTAGAATACTCCCCAACTTATGCAGACTACAGGACTCCTTTTACCTCTGAACTTCTAATAAGGCCTACTAATAGACTTTCATTTCTGAAGACTGTTGGGTCCTTACTAACTAAAAGAAACACAAGAAGGGAAGCTGAATGCTGACAGATGATGATTGACCTCAGGAAAGAATCAGTTGTGAGAATGATTATGTCTTTGATTCCAAGCTTTTGCAGAGAATTATGATAATGCTATAGTGTTTCGCTGGATTTTGTATTAACGCATGATTGATATGGACCTTTAGTATTTTCCATTCTTCTGTATTTTTTCAAACATCCTTAAAGTAGAACATAATGTTGACTACATGTTTTTTATTGCAGATCGAATAACTTTTCTGGATTTTTACAGGATTTCTGCTACTATGCCAATACAATATTCATGGTTATGCTTCTCTTCTTTCCAAAAAATGAGAAGCTTTTCATGGTTTGCTTCTCATTTGCCGAAGTAAGTCATTTGTTTTGTAGTTTTTTCCGTCGCTTCTTTGATTTTGTCAGTTTCCATCATATGCTCTGTCTGGTCTGATGGATGCTTCAGGGACCATTGGCATGGGCATTGATTGTTTGGCGCTGCAGCCTGGTGTTTAGTTCTGTTGACAAGATAGTTAGTGTACTGATACATCTGTTACCTGGTGAGTATGCATGACCTGGTGTTGGATCATGATGCTTAGTTAACATAATCATTAAGAAAATAACAATTTTTTTTGCACCAATTATTTGGGTTTATACTGCTGCCATCTTTCTCAAAGCTTTTGTACCAATGATCTCTGCTTCATATTGTTTTGAGAGTTTTTGTTGGAACATGTAGCTACATCATTGAGTAGTATTTCGAGTTTTTTCCATTAGTTCTAGTGCTCCTGCATGCAAACCTTATGTATGCGGATATCAGTTCTTAGATTCTGAAGCAATGTGTTGGTGGTTTTCTTATGGCGGCCCTCGAGGGTTTCTGGGAATTTGACAAATTAGCTCATGCATCCGTAAGAAGTGTAATGTTTATAATTAGGTGCTATCATGGTGTGGGAGTAGTCTAAAACGGTGACTATATGCAGTTTAATTTATTAGTGTGTTAGTAATCAATCTTCTAATCTCCCAATCAAACTGGTTCACATTTTTTTTCCCATTGGGATTTCTCATTATTCACACTAGAAAAGCAATTCTAAGCAGTGGCTGTTCCACTTTGCAGATTTGTTTCATTTTTACTTCACAACAGAGCATCTCCAAAGGTTAACTAACCGGTTAGTGTCAAGTTTATGCATAACATGCAAAAATGTTGCTCCAATGGAGCTGTTAAAAGAGAGCTAAATGTGGGCCCCGCCGTCGGGTGCTATTTTCAAGCCAATTGTGGCTAGTGTTTTAGCCGGTCAACATTTGAAGAATTAAAAAAAAAGGACTGTTGGGAGCTCCAAACTTTATAGTCACTATTATTTTGGCTAGTTTATTTAGCTGGTTTATTGAAGCAACAACAACCAACTGAATGGGGGTGTATTAAATGAGGGAGTAGTTGAGGTATAAAGTGCTGACATGACACTTTAACCTCTTGTATAGTTGACCTATCCATTGGAGATTCTCTTAGTCAATATCAGATAATACTTTCTTGCTCTCTACATTGTACTTCAATGTAACTCTTGCAGTGGCAAACACTATCAAGATGTTTAAGACATAGCCAAGCATCATCTAGAATTGATCCCATAATTTATGAAATGGTTGATATTGGATTTCTTATCGCTTTTTTATTTTTAATATAATTTATCATGGACTGGAGGAGGAATTGGAAGATCATTTTGACAACTTCACGGTATAAGTTGTAGAGCACTTTGTAAGTGGCTTATTATGAAGATTCACAGAACATACAAACATTTTGACAAGTGGATGATGGTCCTAATTTGCACGACTGCATCAGAACATATACAACTAATTCCGGAGGATTAGTCCTTAAACACTAATTATGGAGATTCATCAAAACATATAAATAGAACATATAAATATAGCTTTCTAATTTGCATCAGAACATATAAACATTGTGACTGCATGGATAATTGGTTGCATTATTTTTGCTACAAACAATGCAACCAATTATGTGTTTCTTAAGGATTAATCTTATGATACTTTTGCAAGTTACATCTTATTTTAATGGAAAATGTTAGGTGCAACCCCATTTACAGTCTCGTGTGCAGTCCGCACTTGTTTTGATTTAAAAAAAAATAGTAAACGACATTTGATGAGGTACATACTTTTATGAAAAATGTATACTCTGTCATGACGAACCATTAAATGACGAATTGAATGGACCCATTTATAATTTCTAACGAGGTATATAACTCGCCTAACAAGGTATATACCTCGTTGGATAACTATCGAGGTATATGGACTGTCCGCGGGACTGTCCCCGCGGACTACGAGTGACAGCACCCTATTTTGATACACTAACATCACAAATCCTCCAAAGTCTTGACCTCTGGCAAAAGACACTAATATTGCCTGTTGAGCCTGAAGATGAAACAGGATTTCTATTTGTGTCACATGCTTTGTGGACCATCTATTTTTTTTATTCAGTATTTTTATTTAGACACTTTTAAGAGTTGCTTTCTGACTGATCACACTGTACAATTTAAAGACGTAAGTTTATTGACCACCAAATCACCATCTGGACTTGGCCAGGGCTTATGACAATCCCCTAAAACCCACCAATTGGCCTATCAAGAATTGGACTCCTTTATACAAGTTAAAACTAAGTTGACAGCCTTTTGTAGAACTATGCCAATCTTGTTCTTCGAGATGAGCTTCATAGTATCCCATTGTGATGCTAAAAGCCTTTGTGTGTACAGTTGTTATATAGAGGTAAGTTGCTGCATATAAATTTTCATAATTGGAAGATATGGCCTCAAGTTGGATTGATTGTGAAGAGATTATGGGAAGACATTGAGAAGTAATAAAGGGCATGCTATCTGTTCGGTAATGGGCCAAAAAATTTGTTTCGTCTGTTCAGGAATAAGGACTAAAGTAGTGATATTATTTTTTGTGGCAAAAGCAGTCCGAAGCGTTCTATTCAAGTAAATGTTTGTTGATAAAAACTTTGCTTTACGTATCCAAAAGATTCTCTCTCCTTTACAATGATGAGAATTTGAAAGAGTTTGTAACCATTTTCCTCTCCACTCTCTCAAATCTGTTAAAAGTTTAAACACATGTACTGCTCACTGTATGTAGTTCATCACCACTTGATGACTCCTTGCCCCACTGTTAAAGGAAATATGAAACACATTTCTGCTTCTGAATTGCTTTATATGAATTAGAAAAATGTTACCAAATGGGAAATATCTCATTGAGTGAGTTTTGTATATAGTATGCTTGGAACTCATGGAAATGTGAGGCTTCTTCGGAGAGGGGTTTGGCATGCTTACCTTGATGATATTGACATCAAGCAGTTTGTTTTCCTTATCTTTGTTGAGAAGAAAGCAGTGGGTTTACTTTCTTCTATAAAAATATTTGTAAAATATTTGAGTTTGATAACCTCTTCAATAGGATATATTTGTAAAATATGAAACAAAAAACAACTCTTTTATGTGTCTGCGATTATTGTTTATAGAACAAGATTGCATGGTGGAGATTGAAGATATCTACTCAACATACAACATGGGTTGCACATCTATGACCGCTGCCCAATATGTGCTCAAGGTAGGAGGCCATTCTGAATCTCCCTTTGGGGCAGGTTGGTAGAGGTACCCCTCTTCACTGAGGGGTCCTAGGTTGACGTCTTCATTATGTTGATAGGAGAAGATATAACAGATATAACATGACAAAAACAAAAGGTAGGAAGTTTGTAGCTCATTTTTGTGTATGCAAATGGAGTTTGGGAACAAATCCAGAGATATCCCTATTTAAAGGTGGATGTGAAGTTGGTTTGCTCAATGGCTGGGCATCTTCAACAACCCGTGCTTTGGGCAGGGGCCTGTCAAGGCTTATTATGAATGTATCATAGCCAGTGCTCTGTAGTCTATATGGTACGGCAGGAATTGAATGGTGTTTGTGGGTGGGCAGCCAAAATGCAAAAGAGTGTTGGGACTGATATTCTAAAGAAGGGCATGGTGCATCCACAGATGATCTATGTTGGCTAGATATGGAACAACCCCCAAGGGTGTGACATAAGTATTTCATGGAATAAATGGGTGCTACCAACTTAACTGTTTTAACATTGAACTTGGATTGCTTTGAAGTCGGAGATGAAGCATTGATAGGCTGGGGATGCATGATAGGAACCATGCTGGAGTGATCATTTATTTTGCAGGTGCGAATGGACTGCACAACAGAAGCATTTCGTTGGTGGAAACTGTGGCCCTTTCCTTTGGGTTGTAACAGCCATGCAACTGCAAAATATGAACTCAGAAGCGTAAACTAACTGAGAATTGGTGAACATGATTAGCAGACATGAAGAGCTACACTGGTAGGTAAGAGAGAGAATTGAAAAAGAAATCCAAGTATGGGTGGATCTACCTGAAATTAACTGTGAAGCATGTATATAGGGAGGCTAACATACTGAGTGTTGTGCCAAAGAGGGGGCATTAACCAGTGAGGTATTTTGAGAGAGTGAATTTCCACTTGATTTAGTTAGGCTAGGTGGGGTGGTTGTTCTAGCTGGATACACTGTAAGAGGTTCTAATAAAGTACTTATGAATCTCCTGAGGTTTTTATGTGGATGTATTTATTCCCATATTTAGAGGCTATACATGTAGATGCCATAGAAAAGATGGGCATCCTATATCAGCAAGGTGATTAATGATTCTGGGAACTTATTTAAGCTTTGGGAGTTTCTTTTTGGTTACCATAAGACTTATAAATGATCAACTAAAGTTTAAAACGAATTCTTGAAAATCTGAAAATGAGAATAACAACATAAGAATGCTAAGATGCAAACAACCCGAAGATAATGCATATATATGAACATATAAAATCAATTATGATAGGACAACAAGAGGTTTCATCTCATGCGATGTCCTTATGTGATCTGATGGCCTATACCAGAAATCAGATAATTACCATTAAAGAAAAGATTGATATAAATTCTACACAATTCATTGGTTACCTAAATTCTGAGTGATCTACTTGAATTGGACCCATGATCCAATGTTTCTGTCTTCTGCTGCTGGAAAGATTTGGCATGTAAGATGATGCTTTGTGAACTGGTGTTTCTTGGATTCCATACTCTCACCACTCTGTTCCAAGTACATCCGCTTTCTACATCTGTCACACAGGAGACAGAAGATGTCCATGCATACAGTTCATTCTCGGTTGTAGAAATGAATAGTATAAACTTATTATCTGGTTTATTCATTACTTTTGGCATAATACCATCCATTTCTTTCCTTAATGTTTATTTAATCACAGGAATTGTTTTCTTCACCATCCGTTGGTGGGACCCTACAACTTTTGAAGCAATGTTACCTGGGGGGATAGCGCGCCAGCGTGCATCTTGGCCATATGCTGAAGATTCATCATATCTCTGGACATGGTTGTTTGTTGTACCTTTGGCTGCATATACCCTGTGGCAGCTTATCTACTTCCTCATTGTTGATGTGCTGCGCCGACAGAGATTACTGAGGGATCCTGAAGTAATGACGTCTTACAGGTTCTCTCTTCCTTCCTATGTATTCCATATTCCCTGCTTGTAATCATTTTTTTCCCTATACATAGATTTCGATCTTTGTTTATGAATTTTGTGTGTTTGCTAATATTGTTATACAACCACTAATATGTCTGATTTATTATTGAATTTCATCATCTTTCATATTCTGTTGGCTCAAATAAATTTTCAATCAGATTGTAAACCATCTTATCAGCCTTTCTATCATAGAGACGCCACTCAAGAAAGCCTGGTTTTGTTTGCATGCTTGACTATCATCTCTCCATGACATTTTCTAATATGAACTAGTCCAACCATTTCGAAATCATTATTGCACCAGATGAGTTGGTACCCATTGTCATAATTTTGTGCAATCTTGAAGAACCACACTTGTATATAAAACCTTGAAATTTTCTCTGGCTATTAGTTGAGTGGAGATGTTTATTCATTCAATACAGGGAACTGTCAAAGAAAGCTCAAAAGGCAAACAACTTCTGGTGGCGTCTAAGTGGGCTGTTGGGGGACAACAACCGAAGCGTCATGTATATATTGCTTCAAGCTGCATTCACTGTGGCAACGATGGCCCTCACAGTCCCGATTTTCCTGTCGTATGAGATGCATGTGACGTTCCAGATACTCAAGGTCTCTGCCTCCATATGGAACGGCGGGAGCTTCCTTTTGGAAGTCATGCCGAAGCAAGTGGTTCTTAAGGAGAAGAAAAAATTGGAAATGAAACCTGTCACGACTCAGCCGGAACAGCCATTGGCATCATCAATGGATACAACATCGACGAACAACCACCATGGTTCCGAGGAAGCCATACATTCTGGAACTTCATAGACAATGTAAGTTTGAAATTTTTTTGCTTCTGGCTCACACCATGTTAGTCCTTGTTGGAGTGTATATTTTGTTTTCAAGATTTTGATCCCTTCATTTGTGGAAGTGACATAGGTGGTTGCCTGTTGAAACAAATTTTGATTTGCTCGAAGACCAGTTTATCCCAGTAGTTTTTTAATAGGGCAGAATTTATGTGTTTTATTTTAACAAAATGAAAATGTAAAGAAGACAAGGACTTGTATAAGATACCTTGGAAATTGTTTTTTAACCCTTAATATTTTTATAATCAAGTAAATGACCCTTTCTGAAGTTTTTATTCATCAAAATGGCTTTCAGGGTGTCAAGGCAGCTGGAAGTGGAACTACATTAATTTATTTTTGAGTCATTCATTTTATAGTTTCATTTGTTATACATTTCATTAATTGGAATACATGATACGCGAGACTATAAAACAAACTATTTTTTTTTCTAATGAAGTATATACTCCAAAATTTCATTGCATAAAAACTAAAGGGGTTAAATGTATATAACCCCCTGAAAGTTAGTGTATATTCATATTACACTCTCATTTTATCGAATATCCATAAAACCTGTTGTTGCATGGTTAAATATTTAGCCTCTTTGATTAACTTTTTGAAAAAGAGAAACAAAGAATATGCTGAGAATATTCCGTCAACTGTTAACCCCTTGATTTGTTCAAAAAAATTCCGTCAACTGTTAACCCTTTGATTTATTCAAAAAATTTAAAAGGATTCATTTTTTAATGAATTTTGTACAAAAAAATGTAAAAAGATCCATTTGATTCTTTCTTTTCAATGGTCATTTTTTTTTACCGTTGCCATGGCTATTTGGAGATGTCACTATTTGGAGAGGCGGTGATGTAGGGAGAGAACGCTGTTTGGGAGACTAGGGAGAGACCAATTTGGAGATTTTAGGTTGAGGTTTAGATTTTGAGTGAAGCAAAATTTTTACAACTCAGGTTAAATTAATCACCGCAGTGGTTAATCAAGGTAACAACAGTAGGGTAAATGCATACAACGCAACAATTCAAGAGGATATTCGATGAGATGAGGGGTAATATAGAGGGGGTTATATGCATTTAACCCAAAATAAAATAAGGCATTGATGCACTCTCTCTCCTGTCACCCTCCTCTGTCTCTCTCTCCCCCTGATAAGAATCATCATTTATTATTGGAAAAATCTTCTTTTAACTCCTAAAAATCTTTTTGAAATCATAAAAAGTCCCTCTAAAATCACAAAATCATCATAGGTCCCCATAAAGTGTATATGGTTAACGAATTTAGTCTCCCGATCAAGAGTATATTGAAATAAGTCCTTAGAAACTTACTAAAATTGGATTCAGTCCCTACAAACTTTTATAAAATTGGATTTAATTCTTTTGTAAGACAAAAATACTACTATTATTATTCAACATCCCCATCTCCTGATATGTTATCCTCATCTGTAAAAAAAATCCATTGAACCTCATTTGATCTACAAAATTAAGTCATTTTTCAATATTTTTACCTCAATCTTGTTACACAGACTGAACAAAAAAATTATAGTTTCATCATCTCTATTATAAAATCAGTAGAGAACAATTTAAAAACCAAATCAAAATTCTATAATACATGCTTAACTCAAAACTACTAGCAATAAAAAGCATAACACTTTGATTATAAAACTATAATTTGTTTAATAAAATTTAAATCAATCAGTATATATTTTAAGATAATCACATGGATTTTTGTGATTTTAAGAAGATTTCAGGGAGTTAAGACAATTTTAAACATCAGAGGGACTTTTTTCGATTTGCATAAGTTTTGAGGGAGTTATATCGATTTTTTCAACAAAGAAAATAAATTTTAAAAGGATATAACAGTAATTTATCATGCATGGTTAAGGTTAACCACACATCTGATTAGTTATAGGAACTAAAATAAATATTATTTAATAATATAGGGACCTGAGGGGATTTATCAATTTTATAAAATTTGTTTTTTATTTTTCATAAGTTTTCAAGGAGCTAGATCTATTTTTCCCTTTATTATAATATCGGCTTCATTTGATTTCTTTTCTAACTATGAAGATACTCGTATCCCCTTTTAAAAAAATCTGAAAGACAAATGAATTTACATGATTTATTATTATTTTATTTATTTATTTATGACGAGGAACTCCTATTTGAACCCAAGACAAATAGAAAACAAACCCTTGTGAGTTGTGAGTTAAGATAAAAAAAATTCTGTTAACAACAGTTTTCTTACAGTTCAAAATTTTTAAGTGAAACCAGGGTTACTGATTGCAATAAAATTGGATGACCATTTTTACTATTAAATTAATTTTTTATGGTTGTATTTTTTTTTCCAAAATACCCGTTGTTTTTTTTCGGAAAGATTAAAATACCCATTGTTTATCCTTA
Source organism: Acorus calamus (assembly GCA_030737845.1). Lineage (NCBI taxonomy): Eukaryota > Viridiplantae > Streptophyta > Magnoliopsida > Acorales > Acoraceae > Acorus > Acorus calamus. The sequence continues at coordinate 24,059,517 of CM060871.1, forward strand.
ATCCCTACCCTTCAATAATAAAATATAACGGACCTTTATATTTGCTCATCAATCCAATCCAATATGGTGTATTGGTGTAACCAAATCATGATTTTTATTTTAGAGTGTATTTTGAAACATAGTTTGAAAAATAACTTTTAACTTTATACATAGTTTTTTATAATGTAATCATGATGATTATTTTTTAATTAATCAAAGAATCATGTTTGTTGCTGATAACAGAAGCTGCTTTTGTTGGATATAGTTTTTTGAGGTATTTTTTTTATTACAATCATGAGAGTAGCTTTGCAATTAAAAATTAAAAACAACTCAAAATAGGTTGTCAAACAAACAGGACCTTAGTATCTTGGATAGCCTTTTGCTTCTTCGAACACAGGTTCGTAAGGTCCCAGGTAATTTAGGATACCCATGTACATTAACATGGATTGTGTTGTTCTTAATTATAGGTTGACAGGAATGAACGAGACACAGAATGTTGATATCGCTTTGATATCACACCACTCTTATCAAAGAAGACAAAGAAAGCACACTTTTTTGGGGACTACTTTTCTTTTATTGATTGATTTTATGTACTTGATGTGTTGTCGTGACTTCTTTTTTTTAATTTTTGAAGAATGATGCTATAAGATTCGATTCATTGACGTTTTTCATAGAAGTAGAAGATGATTATCAACTTAAATAAAGCTTAATTCACTTTCATACACGTATTGTCTTGACTTGGAGAGCAAAAAATAAAAAATAAAAAATAAAAAAAATACATCAAAATTTGGATCCTATCAATTGGGTTATTGAAACTCCATCAAAACACCACTAAACCACCTCATATTATATTCAAATATATACTAATTTACTCCCAGAGAAATAAAATCATTTATGATTATATATACCTAAAATATATACTCATTAATGTGAAGAAATCAATGTAAATATAATTCTCCCAATTATTGATATAACAGATTCTTACATCAAAACAATTATCTCTTCTTTATTTTGCCTTTCCTCCTTTCCTTCTTTTGTGGTGGTGAAATTTTTCAATTTTTTTATTTGTTCCAAAATTGAGTAATTAGAGGGGTTGGACTTACATCCTCATTGATGGTTCTAAGTCGGATCCGATCAGGCCTAGGTACCATCACTATTAGCTACTATCAGTATCGAACTGCACAACATATTAATCAAATTACACAGCCTACGAATCGCTGCACAAATAGTAACACCAATACCCGACAATTGACTGTGCAATTCGATTCATAAGCTATGTAGTTCAATTCTTGCAATTTGATAATGATAAACTGATGATATCCAAGCATAACTGAATCCGTATGACAAACCACATTATATACTGATGCATTACAGGCTGGATTGCTGGTGTAAATTCCACGTTTCATGCATGTATGCAACAAGTTAATAGTATAGGGCATGTCTCTATCATACCAGCTGTACATAATTTTTGACTTCGCTCTGAGTAGGACCACTTTTTACTATAAAAAAAATCATGATTTCTACTTTTTAACTTTTTTTTTTGAGGAAATGTAGGCATTCGACCTTAATTTCATTACTAAAAGAAAGGGGAACGCCCAATGTTACAGTGCAATGATGACGCCGGGATTCGGGGAGCAGGGGAGAGGAGAGATCTACCTTACCCCTAGACCAAATTATACATCTTCTAAGTCCTACTCCTCAAAACAAATGTTTCCCCTCCCACAATTAACCTTTTTTGCCCCGCACAATGTACACCTCGTTCCTTAATAAATCCTACCACCATTTCCCATGTATTTTCAAAATACACGTTCGTCCCTCTAAATATACAGTGGTTCCGAGAGATCCACAAAGCCCAGGCTGCTGCTGAGATAATGGAACGAAGAACTTTAGCCCTACAAGACTTGTCCTTGCGTATTGTGAGCTTCTTGCCAGCTTCCCATAGCTCGTCCAAAGATGAAAAATGAGTGTCTAGACCCGAAACCATTACCAAAGCACTCCAAACTTACTTAGCATCTGGGCAGCCGACTATAATGTGGGAGGTGGTTTCAGCATCGAGTGAACACATAGAGCAAGAAGTGCCCTCGAGAGGAGCCCATCTCAAACGGTATACCTTCGTGAGGAGTTTGTCCTGAAACATAAGCCACAACAAAAATTTAACCTTTAGGTGGTACTTTGGGACTCCAAATCTCCCAAGCTTTTCCGGCAACGGATCCATTCATCGGCTTGTTCCTCCTCCACCAGTCGTAGCAACTGCTAACCGTGAAGCCCTCCCTCAAATTAAGCCTCCATTTCACTTGGTCCTCTAATTCCTCGATCAAGGACATGCACTCGAGCTCTCGCAACAAGTCCACAATCAAATCCGCATCTGCACCTCTTAAATTCCGTCTCATCCGCACGTCCCAATGCCCACTTGTGGGGTTACCGATCCAAAAATCAGAGATCACACCATCCTTGTCGACCGCCGCCTCATATAGGTTCGGGAACCGAGATTTCAAAGAACACTCACCCAACCAGACATCTGACCAAAATGAGATCACTCTTCCATTATCGGCTTTTAAACTTGATTTAAAACATTGTCTTAAGGTTCTGTTTGGATCCATGTTTAAACATATTCCACGATGAAAAAATCAATCATCAATCACGGATTCAAACGGTTTTCGACAAATGCCACATTCCCTGTGATCGCTTTTTAAAAATGTACAAGTTTTTCAAAAATCTGGTGGTGGAACCACACATCCAAATGGGACCTAAGATAAACACTACATAAACCTCTGCATAAATTAGCCATGTACAGTATTACTACCAGTATGATAACTCAGGTGGCAATTTGTGAGGGGAAAAAGAAGGTACAACAAGAAAACAGAAGAGAAAATCCAGGTGAGTGCCATAATGAACATTAGAGCCCTAAATCAGAGAAATGTTTAGCCTTCCAGCCATGTCAAACTTCCCACTATTAATATCTTGTTGGGGAGTTCACCCGAGCAAGGCGCAAGGTACGTCATCTTCCTCCTGCAGATACCACCATTGTTTTACATTTTAGTAAAAAATAATGCCCCTGCTTTTGCATTCAATTCATTGGAGTACATACATTTTTGTAGTACATACTTCATCAAATGAAGTATATATATATTTAAAAAAAAATCAAAGCGCTGATTACATTATTCAAATGAATAACATTATTCATTGAATATGAAAAATCAAGTCCGACGAATATGACTCCTCTTCAAATTAATAGCATGCATGATGGATAGAAAGGAGTGAGCAAAAGAATTTGTTAATAATTTATGAGGTCTTAAGTCAAAAAGCATGATTGAATCTGTCGAATAATTTATATAGTGTTTACATTGGAGGAGGCGACGAAAGTTCAGTTCATTTAAAGGCCAGTGTAATGTGAAGTGTTCTCCAAATTGCAGATGAGTTTTCTTGTATGATAACTATCAATAGAACTACAAATTGCAGTTTATCGTTTTAACTGATTTTGCCAGAATGTTTGGGCAGATTGTGGAGAATCCCCTAGTAGAAAATATTACAATTTCTTATATGAAAGACAGGAAGGAAAGATTTCTCCAAAATAAACATAAATTTAGTAAATCGAAGTGAAGTGATGATACCTTTGGATGTCAATCTCTGTGACATAAATAAACCCAGCAACATTGCTGCAACAAAGGCAAAAGAATCAAAGACCTGAATTAGCATGCATCATAGCAGGTGGAAAGAGTATGAAGGTATTGCTTGTATCTACCTTGAGATAACTTGTTCAGCTTCCTTCGCATACGAAACAGCAAGAACTGAGTGGAGAAGTTCATGACTTATGTTTACAAGGACAAGACGCATAGGATCGGCTGCAGGTTCGGCACCGATTGGAAGTGCCGAACGAGGCGCCTGTGGACCACCACCAATTCGATAGACAGAAATATCGCCAAAATTTGCGACATTTGAATGTGGTGAGAGATCATTTGTGAGGCCATAAAAGTACTCCTGAAGAAGAAACCCGGCATAAGTTAAGCAGGCCGGTGTTTCTGATCAACTTTATTGAACACTCTTAGAGGCCAATAACCTGGTAAAATCTCAGGCTCCAGCAACAAAGAACGTTGATTGTATCAGAAATGTTACAAGCTAAAATCTAAGATGCATAGATACTTCATAGCGGTTCACATATTGAGATACTTGCATTGAGTTCACCACGTACTTCAATTAAGTTATGCCTGATGCATGCAGACTTATCGGAATCCAAAACCCATATGGAGAATCATGAGGATAATTGAAACACTTGTAATATTATCAAGTTGTATCTCATTACTGCAGCATGAAACAACATTACCATTCTTCATATGAACTGATTCAGAATTTAGTTGGGAAGGCAGTTTATATATTACTTTTATAAAAGAAAGGTTGACCCAGTAATATAAGATTCATTATCAAATATAAAATTAAACATACAACAGAAGAATTAGTGAGAATAGGTGGAGTTAATAGGGGAGAGACGGAAGACAGTTATTCCACCAACTATGAAAAAACAACACTATATGCTTATAATAATAATAATAATAATAATAATAATAATAATAAATGAATAAATAAATTGAAAAAAAAACAGCAACAAAACTCAAAGAAAACTGATCTTCAGCATGTTCTTGACCTTTTTCCTATAATCAAAGTTCAAATTCTACAAACACCCATGTAACTATACTGCTTCAGGGAATGATCCTTTTCCACATAAAAAGGTAAAAGAATGTCGCACGGTTTTCCAAACTGTGAGTAACGAGCCATGAAAAGTTGACATAAAATGAAAAAAAAAAGAATTTGGAAAAAAAAAAGAATTTGAAGTGTTCAGTGTACAAGAATCCACCACTTAAACATAGATATCCAATAAAAAAAGAAGCACGAAAATAAGCAATTATATTTTCAAGGAACTTTATTTTATAATCTATTATTTCAAAAACTTTGAACTAAATGCATACAAACATCTGTTTATTGGTCAGATAAGAACGAATATTAAGACAGATGAAGGCATGTCACCTTGAGCAAAGAGAACAAAATTAGAGGAAATAATAATAATAATAATAATAATAATAATAATAATAATAATAATAAAAAGAAATGGAATGAACAGAATATACTTGCCTCCCAAAATGCCCCAATACAATTCCTTCTACAAATCAACCACATTCAACCCATCAGCACTCATTAAGATCTTGTTGGTTTTATTCGTCTGTGCATAGATGATTTTGCAAATTTTGGCAGGACCGCTTTAGTTTTGTTGTCCATTAATCAAGTGCCTACAGGAACCCGATGCAACTAGGGCAGTGCCACCTACGTGAACAATATGGACTAGGGTAGGGGACTAGGGGGTTCAATACAACTTTATTTTTCTTGACGGCTATGATAAAATAAATAATCCTATTTGGTAAACAACTAATTCCAAAGTTGGGCCAAAAAAAAAAGAGGCTAAATCTAATCATGCATACCACTATTCCCCCTCCCTTCACTTCCTCCAATCTCATCAAAAGACAAAAGAAAAATAAAAAGCAGCAGCAGCAGCCAATGGCAATATATTTTCTTCAGTCTTATTCCTCTTTCTTTTCAGTTATTGTACTATTTTTCAAATCCTTTTAAAGCCCTCACATCCCTCTTTCTCCTTTTTAAACTTTCCATCTACCTCAGTGTTTAATTTCCATCCATGGTTTATTCAATATATAAATAACTCAAACAACCGGCTTATATCAACATATTTTTAACACAGTTTCTTTTCATAATCCATATATGCCAATTAATTATCAAATTGTATTTAGCTTCATTTATCAATTATTATGTCCACTACACCTCGCCTAACCTGCTAGGCGCCTAGATAAATATGGCTTTTTTTAAAAAGGAATTTAAGGCATTGGACTTGAGTTTTTATTCAAAAGCAAATGCCCAAATCAAAACATACAACAACCAGGGACCGAAGTCCGAAATACAATAACCTGGTAGCCAGAGATGTCTACCAGGGCAGACCACCAACAACCCCCCCCCCCCCCCCCCCGGAGTATAGGACACTCTTTGCCCCCACACATATCCTACACCAGAACCCATCCCTTAAGTTTTACAAGATTATTCACCATGACCCTTACCAGAAGATGAAATAATGATTCTTGATATTTAAACTATAATAATATATAAAACAACTGCTAACCGATTCAGCGATTTTTACTTTAAGCAAAAACAAAATCTCCATTTCCACCAGTGTTTAATGAGCAACACTAACATTAAAAATTATGAAATCCTAAGTGCATATTATATTACATATTTCATGAAAAGGAAAAGGGATCTAGTAGAAAATTGTCCAATATATTACATATTCATGAAATGAAAACTAGAAAGCATAAAAAGAATATATTGCACGGGATACTTGCAAGCAAAACTATTTTAGCTATAAGTGATATAAATCAAATATCTAATACAAAGAGTAGTTTACCCTTATTCTGAAACTCCTGGCCTTCTGGCGGAACTTTGTATTCCTCGGGACGACTCCTCCTGACTTGTGAAGTTTAACAATATCCACATTCGACTTCTTCTTTAAAACATCATTTTTTAACATGCTGCAGAGTTTCTCCTAGAAAGGTTTCCAGAAGCATGAGAACCATTTTAGCATGGTGCTCTATATACACATAAATATAGAGAATTTAATTGGAATTTATTGATCTGCATCATGACAAAAACTTGCAAGCCGACATAATCAGACAAACATGAGTTCATCAGTAAGAAGATATGGGACTGCAGGCGGTTTGACATGAACTTTTTTTTTTTTTGAAATAAATTAGGACATTTTATTGATAAAAAAAGCCCCTGAACAAAGGGAGATGAGGGATCTCCAAAAACAAAAAAGAAATCAATAAAAATTCGAAAAGGAAGAAATCCCATTCGAACAAAATACAGAAATTAACTCCTCGCAAACCAAGATAAACCCATAATAGTTGAATGATTTTGGACTTCAAGGATCATTTTCATCCAATCTCGAAGCGAATACGATATATGTGCCCACGTATTCTCCCAATATGTTTTTTTATTCTGAAAAATTCCTTCATTTCTTGTCAACCAAATACTCCAACAGACCGCATGAGGAATGAGCCATTGGAATTTAGCTAGAGCTTAAAACCCCATTTGGTTTATAGATAGCTTATTCGAGCATAAAATAGTTATTTAGAGAGATACATGATAATTATATGATTTTTCTATTTGGTAGCAATTAATTTCCCTGCTTGAATAAATTTTAGTTTTCAATGTTTGACTTGTTAGAATAATTATTGTTTTGGATTAATAAACAAGAATGAAATATAAATCTGCCTCTCCCAGGTATTAGCTATCAAGGTTTATTCATAATATCAAGGTTTATTCATAACTGGTATAGCTTATTCATGCTAAACCTTCTCAGGATTAAATCTATTCTTCCTTTATCCACTTCTTATTCGTGAAACAAACAGGGGATACCAACATATTATATCATAGTAATTGGATGGTTCATAAGAATGGTAATGCAAAGGAGGAACATTTTTTACTGAAAAATTCTCTTAAAAGTTACAGATACTGGACAATGTGATTCAACTGAAAATTGTAGTTAAGAACCTCAATATATTAACAACATTAAATTATAGATAAACCTCTAAAACTCAAGTAATAGACTATCGAATAGGAAGATAAAATTCTCAAGTAAAAAAAAAAGAAAGAAATTTAGTTCATATAAGCTGACAATAATAATTACCTGTCCCAAGACCAAAACAACATCTGCATTGAATGTATCGATTGTATGTAGAATCAACTGAAAGCAAAAGTGAGGGAGGAAAATAGAAATCAGTAAGCTAATCCATCTTAAACAAATTGAGAAAAGAGTAAATTCATCGTACATGTAAGTTCCTTCAGCCAACAAAAACCACGCAAAATCTTAACAGAGGATACTAAAAGAAAATTACAGAAACAAACATTACCTCGTACCCTAGACCTTCAACCCAGCCCATTGTGTTGATCACCATGCCAGCAGCTCGAGCTTCAGCATTACCAGCAAATTGTCTCTCTAGAATTTTTGCAAGTTCTTTCATTTTTACTTTGTATAACTCTGCATTGGCACTGTGGAACACCACAAAATGTTAGTGTTCATGATGATAAATTGGAATTATATAAAACAATTGAAAGTTAAAGGGCAATAAGCTGAAATTGCTACCTCGGAGATGTGTGCCCAAAGAAATATACAAGTGGCATCTCAAGAGGAATTCCTTCCACTGGATCTATAGGCATTTCTACTGGAGTAGCAGCAATGCATCCGGGAATGGTAATAATTCCCTGCCCAATATCTAAATCCACAAAAGTGGGTTTCCAACCCCGCTTACATGCCCAGCTAAGAAGCATCTTTGTCAAACTACTTTTTCCAGAATCTGTAGGCCCTACGACGATTACCCTTGGACCCTGAAACACTAAGAGCAAAATGGTTTCATATTCAAGGCAAAAAAAACTTTAGAAGATAAGTAGATAACCAAACTCATGGTAACAAGATAAACTTAAGGAAAAAGAGCAATTAATAACCAAACAATGGATTGAAACTAATAATAGTAGAAATGATTTAGGCAGTATGAATTCTATTCTCATGGATATTCTAGCATGTTCCTCCGCAATCCTCAGTCTTGGAAAACATTCTCAGAAAAAATACGGTGAGTTTTACTTCAAGTTTTACATGTTCATCACTGCATCATGTGGACCATATAAAAATCAATCAATATGGTATTTCATACTGGTTTTCCACACTGGTTACTATTTCCCAGCACGCATTGCTTACATCCCATGGCCTAGTTTACTCCTAGAGATCCCCTTCATTTTACAATAAACACAGAAATAGGATTATAGGAGTTTCCTTTCTTTAGGGAAAATAATAAATTAATTGAACTTTGCAATTTTTTTATATCAAAGAAGAAGAGTACAAGAACTGCATATGTTTGATTCCGTCAGCCTTTTGTTCATGAAGAAACTGGAAGATACGTTCAGCCTTAGTCAGATGTGAGCAGTAATTCTCAAACATGCCATTTGAAAGGCCTTCGCCTTGACATGGACATCGCAAATTTTTACATATTGTGCAGCATATTTTCATTTTATATTATACATTATGTATTAGTGACATTACCTTTTCGTTAATATGATATGCAAGCTATTTTTTCCACTCAGTTTGCTGGATTTTCCAGACTAGCACTTCTACAATTTTCTAGAGATTCTATCCCTATATATTTCAAAATAATACCCATCTAACAAGCCACATATGTGGTATATGTTGCACAAGGTACCCCTGCCTCACAAACTGCATATGCCATTTTTATAGAGTGGTAAGAGAAAGTTACAATTAAATTTCAGAATAACCATAAAAGGCAACTTATCCATCAATAAGAAAGAAAATCATCACACAAATTGATATTACTATTACATCACAATTGATATCAGTACCATAAGAAGTTGCTCAGTATTATTTAATTAGCCCTTGTGCCACTCAGGATTGATATTCAAGTGGATGCTGGAAACCATTGTTGTAGAACTTTAATATCCACAAGAACATGTATCCCTAATTATTTTGAATCTGATTGTATTCATAATATGCAGGCATGAATTAGGTAGTAACAAAGTCTCCAACATCATATCCAAAGTTTATTTCTGAGCCTTATGTAGTTAAAAATAAATCTCTAGATATTATCAATGAGCAATGGTCAAAATAGACTGTAGAATATCAAAGTTAAACTATATATACATATATATATAAAAGGATCAGTGTTGAATTGAAAACTACATAACCAGATTTCTAATAATTGATTATTATTGGACAACAATACTGTTAGAAGTATTTGAGCTTGTTGCACTTAAATTTCAGAAGGAAAAATCCAACTATTCTAAAATGAGAAGATTCATGAAGGTTATAAAATCTGTTATCATATTTTCCCCAATAGGAGTACTGATATGTGAATTATTACCTGGGAAGACTCTGCATCATTACTTGGTGATCCTTTAGCACGAGCCCTTCGCCCTTCCAATACAGCATGAACATTTACATAGCTTACCATAGGGGTCTGTAATCAAAATTTGCAATATTTTGCAACAAAAACAGTAAATAGATAATAATCTCTAGAGAAAAAAGAATACAAGATATGCAAAGAGTAGTGACAAAGAACATGCACAACAACAATCATCAGAATTTAAGGAGTATGTAACCCACCTCATCTGCAACATACTCCACTTCGCTTGTTCCATTCACTTCAATTGTCGCACCAATCCAGGTGAAGATCTGGAATATCAAATAATTATTATACTCTTAGAACAAATATCACAAAAACAGGATCACCAATCACTATAGTTTTTTCAGCAGTAAAATTTAGGAGGTTTCATTCTAGTTTAGCACAATCCATAATCATTATTTGGTATGAGATCCATTTTGTAAGGAGTGTCCATATAACATATGACGACACTTTTATTGCTTCAACATAACCAGAAAATATAGGTTGGAGAACATTACGAGCATTTGGGAGGCAGCGGAGAGATTCATTATTAAGTGGGGAAAGTGCATGGCAAATGCATCAAGGGTAAATTTTGTAGATGGGTGACTTTGCATTGAGGAGTAAATGTGTAACTAGGAGGAAGGCACCAACTTGTGGAAGTAGTGCTCTCGAATACTACCCAAGTCGCGGTGGTCATGTCTTTTTGTGTTGTTTCCTTTTTTTCCTTTTTGTGGTCATGTCTATACACACACACACATCTATAGAGAGAGAGAGAGAAGAGGGAATGCCCAAACAGGGGCTATAAAGGCACCTTCCAGAAAAACACAAATAAAGGAAGATGAGGCCCCCTAGGAAGGACATCAGGGCATAAGAAAATTCTACCAACCAGTGCTCCATGAGGAACCCAATAGGATTACAGAGAAATGAACTACCCCAGCACACAAAAGCACCCTCCCCTCATCACCTAGGGGTGCAACTCGGGCGGGTTGGGTCTAGTTAGAGGTTTGTCCAAACCCAACCCACAAATTAAAATACTCAACCTGAACTCGAACCCAACATAATCAACCTGAACCCAACCCAACTTTGAACCCGCGAGGTCAGGTTCGGGTTATGGCTGGGTTCAGGTTGGGCCAGGCCAGGTTCGGGCTCAAGTCTAATATAAACAGTAAGCATCAAATATTAAATAATTAATTAACCAACTCCATTATTATTCATTTAATACATGAATTATGAACAAAACATGTAACATAATTATACATGAATTTAACTTTTCATGAAAAATGCGAATAACAAAAGTAACATGAGAGTTCTACCCAAAAAAAAAAAGTAGCATGAGAGGAAAAGACAAATGGACTCCATGAATTTCGAAGGTCAATAATAAAAATATGCACACAAAACGCACAATGTCTAAGCTAAATTGGCAGTCCTCCGCCTCTTCCCTCTCCGATCTCTTCCAATCCTCGGACCTACAGTTCCAATCTGGCACCGAGGGTGCTACTTGGTGCTCCTTCTAGCAAAGGGGAACAAGAGGCGGGCGATGGAGGCAGGCATGGTAGAGGAGAGGGCGCTAGCTGCGATTTGAGATGATGTGCGTAACGGCGGAGGGGGCTGCGGAGCTGAGGGGAAAGATCTGGCAGTGCTAGCGCGGGAGGAGGCTAAGATGCTGAGTTTTTATTTTTTATTTTGGATCTTTGTTTTGTGAAGTGTGACGGCAAAGAAGGAAAGGAGGGGAGAACGAGAGAAAACCTAGAGTTTGCATGTAATGGATGGATGTGATTTCATTTCTTAAAATTGGACAGTGCTTGATATTTGGACTTGCTCTTTGGGTTCAGGTTGAGCGTGACTAACCCGAACCCCTAACCCAAACTTGACCTAAACTGGGCCCGGTTTATCTCGGGTTCGGGTCGGATTGAGTCCGACAGGAAAAAACCCCCAACTCAAACCTGCCCACGAGTCGAGTTGGGCTGGGTTCAACTCACCCAAGTTGCACCACTATCATCACTACCCACCTGCCCCCACACAAAAACACCCCCATTCTAAAATAAATATCACCGCCCCCTCGTAGATATTCTCCACATAAGAAAGCAGCCCCGGAACACCACGAGATTTTTTGTCAGCCGGATAGACCATAGAACTGTCAGTTGTGACACTTTCGCAGCCACGCTTCCGTCCCCCGTGCAATTATTTCCCCGACCTCCAAAGATCCTCTAACGAAGCAAAAGACACATCCATACAGACGCCAAACACAACCACCTCCAAACCTCCTTCACCAAAGGACACCAGATGAATAATGCTCCACCGTTTCCACCTCCACCCCACAAAGGCAACAAGAAGAACTGATATTCGGGGACCATTTAGACAAATACTCCTTGGTAAGAATGCACTGATGATAGACCAACCACATAAAGGTCTTTACTTTCAAAGGGACATGGCAGCACCAAATCTCTTTATGTTTCCGAGCAACCTCAGGAGCCCCAAGTCTCGATCAACACAGCCACAAGTGCACAGAGAAACCAACTGAAGGAGATGGCTTCCACACTGCCCTGTCCCTCACATTCGGGTTCAGCATTACCCCCTACCTAGCGTCTCCAATAGGTCTAAGCAATTTTCTTGAGTATTTATTTTGAATTGTACATTGATTGATCTCTGTCATTCAGGTTGTGTCGCACCAAGACCTCCCAATAACCACCATCGTCTTGACCCAACCAGAACTGGCTAGCGACACCTCTAGAGGTTGACGCAATCTGATGTATGGCTAGGAATCTCACGGAGAGACTGGAATCACCCAACCAAAGATCCTCCCAAAAGTCTATGATGTCCCCCGCCCCCAACTCCCAACTGATTGCCTCCATAAACTCCAGGGCCCCCACAAGAATGCCCGACCACACCCTCACAGACGACCCAAATGTTTGGAATTTAAAGTTGTTTCCTTTGTATTTTGGAGTAAAAGTTTCCCGATTTTAATAAAATTGCGGTAGCCAGTCTACCATTCCTTTCAACAAAAAGAAAATGGTGAGCCTTACAATTTTCCAATCAACTTAAAAACATTTACTTATCGTTGTAGATAAAATCAAAACAATCCTTCATTCAATGTGCACCGGTTCTGCAAAGATGACTTAATCAAATTCTAATGGCAAGCATATCAAACTAGCTCAAGACACCACCACCAACAACAATAACAAACACTAACCAAAAACCGGAAGCACCCAAATTTAGAATTTCACCAAGAGTATCGCAAGAGCTACAAAAAGTAAACATCACATACAAAATTGAATTCGAGGAGAGATCGCTTACGGCGAATTTGAGGCGTGGAGGGAAGGAGATCCAGTTCTCGGGGGGCATCTCCGTGCCGAAGATCTCAGCAGTCCCTCCGAGAAGCCGCACGCTTAGGGACGACTCCATCCCCACTTCGATCCTCAACTCGCTCTCCTTCGCCAGCTTGAACTGCCGAGTCATCCCACTTGCCGCCATCTCTCTCTCTCTCTCTCTCTCTCTCTGAATCTGATGCAGAGGATTCAAATTCGACGGTCAAGATGCTTTAGAGTTCCCCGCTCATGCATTTCATCGAACAGTGCGTGTGTTCCTGCGATTCCGGGCCAAGGTTTGGGAAGATTTCGAGGGACGAGTGCGCTTGGTCCGTAGGGTTTTTGGATTTTAGGGTTTTCTTGTTGTTCTATTTCATTGGACTATTGATCGCTTCTCGTCTTCAGTGGGTGACTTCTTTTCTTTTTAAAGGCTTCACCTTTTTCTTTTGAGTTTCTCGACGCGAAGGGGTTTTGGTTTCTTCGCACGCGTATCAACTTTCCCTGTTGCATACACTCCGGTTTTTTAATGTCTAATAAAATAAAATTATATATATATGGTTAGAAATATAAAATATTTTATTAAAAAATTTCTCACATTTACTAAAAGGGGAAAAATGACAAAAAAAAATCTCTTAACAGTTTGAAATACCCAAATCAGTCATTTTTAAAAATCATACCTAAAAAAGTCTCATTTCACAGTTTTGAAAACACGAAATACTAATATGCCCTTATATAATTAAATCTATAATATCCCTTTTTTATTCCATACTAAAAACCTATTTTTCCTGCAAAACAACAATATCTCTATAAAAATCAATCAGGTTTGTTATTATATATTATACTGTGTTTCTTATATATATCTTATATGATATTGTTTATCACTTTTCATTGTGTATAATCATAATATGTAATCTAATCTGTGTTGTACTACAATGCGGCAAATGATATTCTAGTATTTTATATCTTTATTCACATTTTTTATTTTTTGGCTATTTATATATTTTTATGATATCGTTAGTACATATTCATTGTTTTAAAAAAACATAAACATTTAATGGAGTTCATCATAACTCAAATTATATTGATACATATTTCACAAAATTCATCTAATCACAAAGAATTTACAATAAAAAAAATTGATCTACATGAAAATGTGTGAAATTTATTAATAAAATTAAGAGGGTGAAATATTTTAACAAAGTTATGAGATATATAATGTATTAAGGATCTAATCACATAAGGGTAAATTAGTCTTTTGTGTTTTTAAAATAGTAAAATGAGATTTTTTAGGTATAATTTTAAAAAGTGATTGATTTGGGTATTTCTAACTTTTTGAGACTTATTTAGTCATTTTCCCTACTAAAAACATGATCATTCAATTCGAAATGAAACGATATACATTTTTTTTATTGAAATACATACATCATTAGATGATTATTACTATTTAAAAAAAATTAAAACACGTATAGTCTTAGTTTTGGTTGGTAAAAATGACCAAGTAACATTTTATTTTTATATATATACTATTATCTAAGGTATCTCTTCTTTTTTTTCTTTTTTTTTTTGAAAATGGTAGGGGTTGCCTCTACGATTTTTTTTATAGGAATGTAGTCATTTTTTATTCCCATAATTAGAAAGAACATGACTGAGTGAGATGAGAAGAGTAGAAAGATCAGAAAATAAAGCAAAAACAAAAGAAAAATACACACACTCATGGTGCATAGAAATGCAACCCGTATCAACCCAATTGCATCTGCTGATGGTAGGTAGAAAAGATTTCGACCCCTTTCCCGTAGGACTCAACTACTCAGTGATACGGAATGCATTTTTCATTTATGTGAATGTTTGAGACCCCACACATGCAAGTGCCTCAGTCTCTGATGTTTTATATCATCGTCTCCCACAAGTTCTTGAAATAAAAGGTCCTCCCCTTGAAGATAACCGCATTTCTCGAACTCCACATCGTCCATAGGCCCGCCGGAATAACCGAGAGCCACACCCGCCCCGCTTTGCTCCGGTCGTTCTTCTTTCTCATGCGACGTGCCACCTCCTATAATTCCTCCAGTGAACTAAACTGCAATGGTACCAGAGGCGTCTGCAAGCAAAGCCCAAAGTCTGAACGCCACTGGACAATGCCAAAACAAATGCTCAATGGTCTCTTCCTCCTCATGGCAAAGTTTATTAACTAAATTTATAACACAAATATGAAAATGGGAGAGAATGAAAGACAAAAAAATAAAAAAGAAGAAAGAAAAAACAAAATGATTGTTCCCCTTAGTTAGAAGAGGTATCTAACTAAAAGAACAAGTTCCTCCTATTATCTAAAACATTGTAATAATATGAATAAAATTGTCAAATATGACATTTTTGTCATTTAATCTATTTAGAGGCATTATTGTCATTTCATCTTAAGGGGTCTACCGTGACAACTAAATGGACTGTGTGTCACCATTGAATCAGAACTGGAGTCATATTTTTTTTCTCCCATCTATTATTGGGATGTTGAGGAAAAAGAGGTGTTGTTGGAGTTTCATGAAAAGGTATGGATAATCACAATAAATCAGATTCTTTCATATGACAAATCAATTTCTCCTCATGTACATGCTTTGGAATTTCATCTGTTTAAAGGCATGTAAGACGCATGTGTTGATGATCAGGTTGTCCAAGAACAGTGAAAAAAAATCCTGTAATTAAGAAAAAAAAAAGGTGAGGGCATAGATTTGGTCCGGCAAGCTTTGTCATTGCATTATCATTCTCACAACCGACAAGCTTATGTCTAGTCAAGAGATAGTTTTTGCCAACTTCTCCTTGTGATTAGATCAAAATCGATTGTAAGAAAAGGAAGGGACATTTTTTAGGCAAATTTTTTTTGGGGGCCAACACTATTATGCCCCGTGACACTCACATTGATTTCGATCATCAAGCATTGACTGATGGACCAATTTGGACGAATCCATTGGACATCGCTGTAATGGATAACCATGGCTATTGAATCTGCAATGTTCGCCCGAACGACAAGCATTAACAACTTTGGTGACTTGCACACACAGTCCTCATTTCTAGCTTTGTGAACAGTCCTATACTCCTATGTCTCCAATGAAGTATGTTGTGATAGACAAAATATATAAATTTTCACTTTTTTATGTAAATGAGGAGACCGGATTCGGTCAGTGCCGAGCTCGGTTGGTTCAGTCAGTATCGAACTGCACCACGTTCAAATCGAACTGCATCACTTATAAATCGAACTGCACAATCAATTGTTGGATATATTTTTCACTCTCTTATTGGATACTGATGATACTTAGGAATTCATATTTTCTCTAATAGTTTATTGAATCCAATAAGAAAGTAAAAAATATATCCAACAATTGGTTGTTCAATTCAATTTATATGTAGTGCAGTTCGATTTGCACGTGGTGCAGTTTGGTACTGACCGAACTGACCGAAGTCGAGCACTGACCGGATCCGATCCCGTAAATGAGGCTATACAATACAGTATAACACTTCCTTGAAATTAACATGATGGGTGAATCACTATCAAGCCAAGCGAAAAACAACAACATCAAACATAGTACATAGCTTGGTCGGTATAACCCATGAATAGCCCAATGAGGCCCAAACTGAATCATCTTTATGTTAACGAGCTAAGATTGCGTTTGAGTATCATTTAAAAATACCTTTTTCATCTAAGGGTACGTCTGGTTGCGCGATTGTAAAACTGATTCCGTATGAAGTTCACTCCCCCCAATTTTTAAAAATCGTAGCCTTTTGACACTATTTGCCTGAAATATGTTTGCATGAAGCTGCTACAATTAAATTGTTTGGTTGCACGATTGCAAAAACAGCTTCCTGCAAATACAAACGCTGTGCAATCACGCAACCAAATGTACCCTAAAACTATGTTTGGAATTGGATTTACAAAAAAAAAAAATCCCTAGCTTGGCTCATTTCCAAATGAAAAAAAGCTCATATCTTAAGTACAAGCTACAGTTAAATTGTTTGGTTGCACGATTGCAGAAACAGCTTCCTAAAAAATACAAACGTTGTGCAATCACGCAACCAAACGCACCCTAAGGCTATGTTTGGAATTGGATTTACAAAAAAAAAAAATTTCCCTAGTTTGACTCATTTTCAAACGAAGAAAAAGCTCATAGCTTAAGTAAAAGCTATAGTTAAATTGTTTGGTTGCACGATTGCAGAAACAACTTCCTACAAATGCAAACGCTGTGCAATCGTGTAACCAAATGCATCCTAAAGCTATATTTAGAATTGGATTTACAAAAAAAAAAATTCCCTAGTCTGGCTCATTTTCAAACAAAAAAAATGCTTATAGCTTAAGTGCATGTTTGAAAACATAGTTTAAAAATCAGTTTTTAGCTTTTGTAGCTTTATGCACACATTTTGATGGTGTAATGATGATGATTTGATGGTGTAATAATGATGACTGCTTTATAAAACACAGATTTCGAGGTGCAGTTTAGAGAAAATTTAGTAATGATGATGTATTTAAATTGATCTGTTTGGTAGCAGCTTTTAACTTTTAACTTTTAAATGATGGTGATATTTGATTTGATGTGACTCCAAAAGCTAAAAGCTGCTTTTGGGATTGTTGCCGAAGATGGCTTCCGATAAACTCAGTTTAAACCCTATTTTATGGGGGGGGGGGTATCGCCCGAACCCATTTTCCATCAGGGTCTAGAACAACTTTAGAAAGTTATTTTTTTAAAAATCATATATTTTTACAAATCAAGTTTGGGTTAGCCAGCTAGTATCTCTTATACAGATAGTATCTCCTATCCAACAAAGAGGGCAGCGATCAAACCCCAAAAGCACTTTTTTTTATTTATATAAAAATCATATATTTTTTTAAAAACACACACACGCACATATATATATATATATATATTTTATAAAAAAAATGAGATCATAAAAGGTGTTTGGAACTCGGTATTGATTACGTATGTTTCCTTGCAAAAGTCGAATATTAGAAACTGCCCTGACTCAGTTTTCAAAATATGCCAAACCCTTAGCGGCCACTGTTTACCAAAAAAAAAAAGAAAAAGAAAAAAAACCGCCAAACCTTGCCCCCATTGGGTACCATCTTCACCCATTTAATACTCGATGAACTCATGTGTAAGAGCAGATTAACAAAAATCAGGTTGTACTTCCATGCAAAAAATAGTTAAAAATTAAAAAACAAGAAAACCATGTCCACCACCCAAACACAAAACACTTTTTTATTTCAAACGCAAGCCACCCATTAAACAAAAATCCAAAAAAGGGCTCCACCAAGTGTCTGCTCTCTCTCTCTTTCACTCTCCAAATGTGAAAGTTATGTTTATGTTTGGAGAGGAGAGCAAGTGATTTTTATTAGGCGGTGGTGCGTGATGGACGCACAAGCTGTGGCCATCAATGCCCTCAACGTCAATGTGTATCCCTCCCTCCCTCGTCACTCACTCGATATTTTTGTCTACAGTGATCTACAGTTGAAACCTCCCCCGGGTATCCCCCGCACGCGTGCGCGCGGACCTCTGTCGTTTACACTCCCCCCCCCCCAAATCCTAATATTCCGAGTGGACCCCTCGTCAAAGTTAAAAGTAATTTTCATCTGATTGGATTTGTGATAGGGGCGTTGGCGCACGAGCCTATGTCCCGCGCTTATGTCTGTGCTGCCAGCTGGTTGGTTTGATTCTGGGGGCGAGGCGGAATCGAATTGTCAGTGCACTTCTTTACGTGCACATCACAACTGAACAAGTATTATATGACGCTGATGCATTCAATCAGTCTGTTTATTTCAGTCTAATAGAAAATTCTTTTAAATTTCTGTTAATAAGTATATGCGAGTAAGTCAGCGTTAGGATTCGAATTCAAGATCTATAATTAACATAAATAAGCCATAAATCGTTGTGCTATGGTCACTGGGAGATAAAGAATTGAGTTTGGTATGCTGAGCATGCATGTATTGAAAATTAATTAAAACAGAGAACCATTTTTTAAATAAATTATTTTACTACTTAATTTAAAGCATAAACTATTCCAAGCAACATATTATTAATTAATTAATTATTAGCTTAATAGAAACATTATATCAGTACCAATATGTTCACTTTTTTTTTTTGTAAATAGTACCAATATGTTCACTCTACCTACCGTCTAAGGCCACAACGGGTGCACTTCGTGTCATAATTTTTTTTTGAAAAAATCATATAACACCCCGTAAATTTTTCAAAATTCTATGGTTTATGGAGACTTAAAAATAAAGGGTTTTTTAATTTTCAGTCACTGTAAACATATCTATTTAGGGATCGATCATTCACTTCTTCGTATTTTGGTTTTAGTCCCCAAATTTAAAGGATATGTTCTTTTTTAATCCCTCACAAGGATTAAAAAGAAAATCAATTAATTTAGGAATAGGTCCCTCCCAGGGACTAAAAAGAAACATTTCTTTTAAATGTGAGGACTAAAACCAAAATATGAAGAAGTGAAGATCGATTCTAAATAGATATATTTACAGGGATTGAAAACTAAAAAACCTAAAAATAAAACCTTAAATAAAATATTAACATAATACTCTTCATCTGTCATCATTCAATAAAAGTTTAACCAGAAAAGTTATTTGGGTTTAGAGGGGGTTATATGAGTTTTCTCTTATTTTTTAAAATATAAATACAAAACCAACTGTGCGGGAAGACCACAGAATCTATAAATCTCAAACGGCCATCCGTTCCACAGCTGTCCATTGTTTTTACACTCACCACCCCTCTCTCTCCTCTCTCATCCTTATCCTCTCCCAACCTTTCCATCCGGTTTTGAATTTCCGCATGCCCTCACTATATACATATAATAATTCAATTTATCTGACAGTGACTGAATTCTCTCTCTTCTTTCGAGTTTCATCGGACTCCCAAAAATCCCCAAAAAAAAAGCAATCGAAGAACCTCCACAAAAAACACACAGAGACTCACGTTTGTGCTTCACATGGACTTCTCTTCCATTGATTCTCCAGGCCTTCGTTGCTGAGGCGTGGAGACGTCACGCGCGCACATGGGACTGAGGCTCCACGCGGCAATCCTCATACACGGCGTGGAGGATCATCGCCGGTGGAGATCGAAATCGATGGAGTCAGAGAAAACCCGCCTCGACCGTCTGATCGGCGGCTCCATGACCGACCGGTACTCGCAGTGGTTCCGGGAGGCCCTCGACGAGCTTCCCGATTGCTTCTTGATTACCGACCCTTCGATTCCCGGCCACCCGATCGTCTTCGCCAGCCGGGGCTTTCTTGGCCTGACCGGGTACGCCGAGGCGGAGGTGCTCGGGAGGAACGGACGGATGTTCCAGGGGCCGGAGACGGACCGGCGGTCCGTGTCGGAGATAAGGGAGGCGATCCGGGGGGAACGGACGGTGCAGGTTGAGTTGTTGAATTACAGGAAGGATGGACGGGCGTATAGGGTTTGGTTTCATCTGTGCCCGGTTTTCGGGAGGGAGGATGGGAGGGTTGTGCATTTCGTGGCGGTGCAGGTGCCGATCTCAGGGAAGGGTCGGGGTGCGGGGCGGGAGATCGGGAGGGGGAGGAGGTGTTCCGGTGGGGAGGAGCGGTATGGGTCATGCCGGAGGGAGCTTTTCTTGGAGATGATCGGGGAATTGGGTGGTGATCGGACGTTTCTTGGTTCTGATGATAAAGGTTTGTTTTTGAGGGGTTCGGTCCTCTCTCTTTCTTTGTTTTGTGGGTCAAGTTAGTCACACACTACTACGAACTTTTTTTGGATGTTCAGTAAAGTTCAAACTATGCTTTCTTGGTTGGATGATAAAGGTTTGGTTTTTGAGGGGTTCGGTTCACTCTATCTTTTTTTTGTGGGTCACTGTATTGGATTAAGATTGTGATGGTTTGATGGGCGGTTATATTTTAGTCATATTAGTCACAAACTACTCTGAATCTTTTTTGGATGTTCAGTAAAGTTCAAACTATGCTTTTATTCAATTCAGAATCTGGTCTTCATTTAGTTGAATGATTTATCATAATTTTCACAATTTAAAAATCTAATCCTAATTGTCTGCTTTTAAACTTTACATAGAATTTTTTGCATTTATTTCTCTCACTAATGATGGATTAATCTAAAAAATAGTTTTAACTATCTTCATACTTTATTGTTGTTATCCTGTATGAATTTGCAAAATGTACACGTAACATTCCATATGGAACTTGTGTGTGCTTTTGGATCAAATGAGATTCTGTTGTTTTGTGTAACTTTTTGGTAATTAATGCTTTGGTTCTGCGATGTCTGGATGGTTATTTTGTTTGCGTACTTGTTCATCTTAAACTGGGTGGAATATTGAAGGCCCTATATGTATCTTTTTCCTAGTTATACTAATTGTTGAACTAGTTGGATTTATGTGGAGTTAGAATGGGATGTCATCATTTTCATGTTTTTTGTGCTGTGTATGATTTGAATTGTGTGATTTTTGGTGTTGTTTGGCTTCTGCTGCAGTCTCTTGTTTCACTTACTAGTTATGATAGATGATAATTGAGTGAAGTGAATCCAACGTGTAAAATAAGTTATGATTTGTTATGTTTCTTCCATTTTATTGAATTTTTATGTATTTTTGCATGATTTCCTAAGTTCCCCACTGTTTTTTTAGTCACTTCCAGTAGTTTGATGCTTGAATAAGTTCCCAATTGGGGATTACATGATGATACTTTACTTTACATCCTTTGATGATCTCGTTTATTGTTAGGCTTAGGCAATAGTTGTGTTTTTCAATGAGCCGTTGCTTAGAATGTTTTTATTTTCTTTCTTTTCTTTTTGTAATAGTGTTTTCCATTTCAATATTCTCGATTACTTGTTGGTGGGTTTTCTATATCAATCACCTATTAAAAAATCTTTACATATCAAAATTTCATGTCCTGTTTAGATTTATAAAAGTATTTGCTCACATTTCATTTGTTTCTTGTATACGATTCTCTGGAATATATTAATATGTCTCTTTCCTTGATGATTTAAGTCTTCTTTTCATAGAAACTATTCATTTTGTTAAATTCAAACATGTCAAATATATATTAACAGGGCTGGGGTCTGAAGAGTCATGTGAGGCAAGTGTGGAGGATAAAGAAAAAGCATCTGTTACTGTTAACAACATATTGTCTGCTCTGATTCGCTATAGTGAGCTAACAGGCAGACGGGTATCTGGGAAGAAGTGCAGCGACTCAGTCGGAATTGTACCTCTTGGCTCATCATTAACTATATCTCTTGGTAGAATCAAACAAAGCTTTGTATTGTGAGTTTTAACGATTTCTTCCTTGTTATGGTTGTTTTGCTGTTTTTTAAATTAATATATTATATTTTGGCATGCAAACTTAGCAAATGTTTTTGCTGTATTGCAGAACTGATCCACATTTACATGACATGCCTATAGTTTATGTGAGCGAAGCATTCCTATCTTTGACAGGTACACTATTATATAATAAACATGAATTCACTATTAAATTTATTGCAATAGAATCTCCATTCTGTCAAAGGTAGCTGCTAGATGCATTCACGAAAATCCACAGATGTATAAGCAGTTGAATGATATATGCACATATCTTTATGAAATGTACACTACACAAAGATGCACATATACTTTTTCTTTATAAAATTGTCACATTTATGGATTTTTTCCTTAAGACATCCATTATTCTATTGGACCACATTCTATCTTGATGTTGCAATAGATGATATGTATGGTTCCATTGTTTAGTATTATTCATTACAAGTTGAGGGTCTTGATCCCATCAGCAACTTAAGTAATATTACATTGGCTAACATATCCAGTTAAGAAGCTTTTGTTGGGATTAATTTTTTTTTTTTGCTGACATATATTGGTAAATTAATAGAGTAATATGATTGAAGGTTGATTGATCTTGGATGAATGATCCGCAAAATTAAGGTTATTGAAGGTAGAGATGTTTTCAAGATGAAAAAAATGAGATAAGCTATTTGACCTAATGGTATTTCTAGTGAATTCTGAAAGTGATAAATGAATAACATGGTTGATGTAATTATTTAACACGATCATCAAGACGAAGAAAATTTCTGATGAATGGATTAATTCGAAGATATGTTTATCTCCTTTAAAACTACTTACATGTCACTTCATTGCTGCCCTATGATCATGAAGTGACACCTAATTGCTGTCTAATTAATTACACTAATAGCATAGTTGGTATTTGACTCTCATACACCAGTTTCCTCTATGCATTTTGTCTTAAAATATGACCTCCATGCTCCTCCAATTTTGGAGTTTCAGCCGTGACTGTTATGTGGTTCTACCTAATTCCGTTGTCTTTTCTGTATATAATCTTCTATTTAGGATAAAACAGTCCCTCGCAGACTATATATCAATGGTTACATATACACAGTATTATTTTTTTATGAAACCCTGTTACTTTCAATTACAGTTGGGTCTCGTGTTAGCATTTCTCTCTAGGATTCTGCATGTATGACCTCCACCTTTCTCACCGTGTATTACTTTTTCATGGCCAAAATGAGATATAGCCTGCTTGTGAAATCACTCATGCCATCAGCATATATTTTACTGCAAGGCATATGAAAAATTTCCACTATAAAATAATTCATTTTGTTCCGCTTTAAAGGGTATTCTAGAAATGAAGTTTTGGGCCGAAATTGCAGATTCTTAAGTGGACCAGGTACTGATGTTGGGACTCTATGCGAGGTAATTGGTTTCCTACTTTCCTTTATTGTTGATTTCTAAAATTTTCTCCATATCTAGTTGAATTATCTTCATTGCAAAACTAATTGATTACCACTACATTCTTTGTTCATTCACTTCATTGTTTTACAGATAAGGGAAAACATTCGAACAGAGCAAGCTTCCTCAGTGCGTATTCTTAATTACAGGTTCATTTTTTTGTTGCAGACTGCATAATAGGCATTAGGTGTTCTGCAAGACATTGTTCTTGCTCCTCAAAGTCTTTTAGGACTCCAGAGTTTAATAATAATTTCACATGAATCTTTCCTTCTGTTCCTTTGCATGTTTGAATTCAGGAAAGATGGAAGTTCATTTTGGAATCTTCTTCACATATCTCCTGTTCGCAATGCACGTGGCAAGGTCCTTTTTACATCTTTTTACACCTTTGTTACTTGTTTTCCAAATTTTGCAGATCACTCTCTAAAGGATTTCCATGGACTATGCTCTATGCAATCACTTGCATTTAGCTTTGTGCTATGCTTTGATTAGGAGTTCGACATACAAATTTAAATGAAATCAACAAGAATAAAACAGACTTACATTGACTGTTGATTCACTCAATTCTCTTAAAAGCTGGGATGTACTTAAGCTGGAGAGATTCATGCTGTTTGATTTGCAAAATCACTCCTTAAGACAGATAAATTTGATAGAAACTCATTTAAGATGGAAAAAGTAATTCCTCTCATTCTTAAAATTGCTTATTATGTTGATGTTTGATATTTATGCATATCCTTGTTAACTTCATTTAGTGAGTTGCATATTAAAAGAAGCTATATCATGTTGTGTATTTCTTTTTTCTAGATCGCATTTTATGTTGGGGTTCAGACAGATGAAAGTGCAAAGACTGATGCGCAAGGACTGAGCCCAGAAATGAGACAACTAGGTACTGTAGGAGCAGTCAAGGTTGCTGTCCGAAGCTTATCGGCAGGAGTTGGCCCTTCAAAGTCATCATAATTATCGGTACTTTTTCCCATCTATATAATCCATTTATCTATGTACTTAACCATAGTGCAGGCCTCTGTTCATTTATCTTGCATATCTGCTATGGATTTGTGTGGTATTCTGAAATGCAGACAACAATTTTCTGGATTTTCTGCTGGGACTTCTCACTTATCAATCTCTCACATTCTTCCCTGTGTTATGGTACAATAATAATGCATCTTCATGCACAGACATCCTTTGATGGCCCATTCAATCCGAACTTTGGCCAATATTGTGGATATCTGTGCAAGAATTGGGAATGTGCGTTGGCTTTAGAATAACTGGACTAGAAGGGACTCAAACATGGAATCCTTAGCACTTAGCAAGTAGGCTAAATTGCCTAATTGGTTGTTGCACTGAATTAGAACAGTATATGTTCTTTATCAAAAAGAACCTGCTATATGTTCAATTCTTTTGTGTGTTCTGAATAGCACTCTCGTGGAGCTAAGTTTTTGAATATCTGTTCTACTTTAGATGTATCTCATATACCCTTGATGGTTGCTTGGGTAATTATTGGTCAAAGGATACAGCCTAAATTATCAGATGTAGTGGATTGTAGATATAATGAAGCCTTTCCTCAACAAAATCAGTTGGAAGAGGAATAGGCGACAGTAAAAATTTGTCTCTATCATAAATATCCTTATGTTTCCTCTTGGGAGTGCCAGTGTACCATCTGGCTGTGGAGTTTGTGGATGCTATATTTGAGGACTGAATTTCAAGTGGTACACAGGGCAAAGAACTCGTACTACACTCCAGTGTCTCTACACTCCAGGGTGAGACATGGGAGTGTTTTCCTTCTGTGTTGTGAAACGATGATGATATCAGAGGATATATGGTAAAGGAAACATTTATGTAATTGTTGGTTTATGTGTGCCAAATATGTGGCCTCCCCCTTGCTACCTCAGATCTATGTTGTTTGGACACAAGAGACAAGTTCCAAGTGTCAAGGTGTTCTTAATCTGGGATGGTTGATTGGTTATTATGAGACAGTTATACATGGGGACACTGAACTATGAAAAGAGTTAGAGATACAAGCAAAAAATTGAATAAATGATGTGTCTTAGGGTGTCCCTTATTTTTGACAATTGGGGCTCTTAGAAATTGAGCTTTAGAGATGACAATTAAGATGAAGTCAAAAGCTAACACTGAAATTACTGCAGTGTCACAATGTACTAAAAAATGAGTTGCCTGCTGCAGTCTTTTTGTTTCTTTCTATTGACAAAATCTTCTATTAATATATTTTAAGAGAGTGATTTTGCTCTGTTTAAATAACAATGATCTTTTGTAAAAGATATACAAACAACAATTTCCTGATCTTTTTTTGTAAAAAATATACAAAAAAAGAAAAAATAAAAAAACAATTTCCTGATCTTAGAAATCACACGTTGTAGAGATAAAATGAAGCATACGAAGTTCATTTCGTATAATAAAGTCATTTTTTTATGCGTCAATTTATGTTGTATCGGAATCATGATGAATGGTGTTGATTATAAATTGAAAGTAACACATTCATCTTAAATAGTGTATTGACAATTATTTTATGTGACCTTAAACTGCACAACCAGTAAGGTGGCATGCTTTCCCTACCTGCCAGCTGGTATTGGCCAAAGCACGCAGTCTGCTATCCTACTTATCGACTGACCTTCAGGAGCTAGGCATTAAACCATAGGTATATGTTAGGTTGAGATTTGGTCATCAAATTATCTCAAGTTGTGATGGTTCATGCTTATATATATTTAGTCTATAGATAGATAGGTAGGATACAGTCTGTTGGTTTGGTTGGTTTGATAATTGTTATAATAATTTGAATAATGAATTTGGTCACAAACCATACATCACATTAGCTCCATACATAAGTAGATGCACTCGGTAAATCCAGATTAATGGAGGTCTGAATGATGATGATATCAAGGATCTATTTAATAATAGGTTGAAAACAAGTTGGATGTGGGTCGAATCCCCCCTGGACCAAGATTGTGGTCCATATTTAAAATGAACCCAAGAATTTTGCCATCTGCGAAGTTTGTAAGGTTTCATATCTGATTGAGGAGGAATAAGTAGTTTTATTAGGTGTGATGTGAGAGAACAGAAATATGTAGATTCAACGTGACCTCCATTTAGTGCTCTCTCGCAATGCGTCTTGTTTGTTTTTTGTAATGCAAAACCTAGCTGAAGGGATCACATCATGTTTCATCAAGGAAAAGATTTAACAAGATCTCTCCGAGCTGACAAATGATGATATCTATATCATTGATGACCACGGAGTTTGTCCATAGATTAGCCATTGCAGTGAAACTTGTTACCTTCGCAGTATTAGTGTATTACACTGTGCTATGCCATTAATCAGATCAACCATTGAAGAGCTGTTTGTTATTATATCTATATATTATTTTCGTAATGGAGTATGGTTTGGTGACAATTCTGAAATAACAGGTGAGATCGAGCATGGAAGTGAGATTGCTCTGCACAATTTGTGCAGTCACAGTTGCTGGCTAAAATTCTATAGTGCAAGAACCTTCCACATTTGTGAACAGATGGCAGTCCATTCCATACTTATACAGGTACTGTTATTTGTCTACGATGCAATCTGATGTATATTTTCTTCTAGCCAAATGTTCAAGGCTTTTTCATTCATTTTTCGTTGTAGACTTAATTGCATTTGTAATATACAGTACCGATATATATATATCATATCTGCATGGTTCAATGATATGTTGAATTGTATTGAGTCTGAGTTGGTACTCTTAAGTCAATTTTGAGAATGTTAATATCATAATAATTGGGAAGGTAGCAATATATGTTTCTGTTTTCTCATTGATGCCTTGTACTTGTTTGTTCAACTACAAACCCGCATATCATTTTAAAAAGTATTCCTTGTTAAAGAAATTTGAGTTTTGAATCTCCCCTCTCCTACTGTTGTTGAAGGTATGTTAAGGCTTTTAAATTCATTTTTCGTCGTTGACTTGATTGCATTTGTAATATACAGTATACCAATAAATATATCATATCTGCATGGTTCAATGATATGTTGAATCATATTGAGACTGAGTTTATTACTCTACGTCAATTTCAGAATGTTAAAATCATAGTGATTGGGTAGGTAACATTATATGTTTCTGTTTTCTCATTGATGCCTTGTACCTGTTTCAACTACAAATCCACATATCATCATTTTAAAAAGGCATTTCTTGTCAAACAAGTCAGGGTTTTGAATCTCGTCTCCCCCTGTGCTTGAAGGTAAGAATATATACTTCTTTGTTCTAATTGATGCCTTAGACTGGTTGTTTTTTTACCATGAATCCACATATCATCATTTTAAAAAGTATTTCCTTGAAGCAATGTGGGTTTTGAATACCCCTCTAAGTGGGCGGGATGGCTAACAAAAGGATTGAACCCAGTATTCATATTGTTTATGCATACCGCCTGAATGATGAATGCAGAATCAGTAGAATGAAAGTTTCACTTATTATATAGAATGAACTTGCTATATAGATTGAAACTGAATGCTGATTCTTTTAGTTGTTTGTGTCAAAGCTCAAAGGTTGATTATTATTTACTGTGTAAAAAAATGACATTTCTAATTACTTTGGAGTTGTCATTATCAAACTTCCAAATTCCGTTGCATTTTTTGCAGAACGGAATGTCAGAAGGGCCAGAAAATTGAAACATACCTTCTGCAACTTTCACTGGAAAGTACTCGACAACTTACACTATAACCCAATGCATGCCTCATCCAGGTAGAAAAAAATCTGATCATCTCTGGTTTGTGCCTCTTGTCAGGGCAGTGAAAGGCAAATGGTCTGAGTTGTACTTCTAATGGGTTTAGTGAGTTGTGTCCCATCCCAGTATAACATCAGTACATAGCATTTAGTGTATGCAAAGTGTTTCCAAATGGTGTCAAAATTAATTCATTCATGAATTTTTTTTTTTGATGAGTTATAGTACTTGTTGAGAGGATTCTTGTCAATCAACTGTATAGAAATGATTATAGCTAACTTTGGCTGATACAAATATATTAACTTTTGTTTTGTCGTTCCTTTTCAGCATTATCCATGATGGCCAGTACTTCTTTGGAGACTAGAATATGAATTATTTGATGCATTTTTAAGTTGATTGAACACTTTGATGTGAGGCTCAGGCCACATATAGATGTTCATTGTCATTACCCTCACAGCCTATTTATGAACACTTGTTTGGTGTATGCATCTTACCTCACTAGTCATACCCAAGTAGTAACTATTTGGTTTCCCACAACTATGATATGTTTAAAGTTATCTGGTCATACCATTTCAAGCTCTCTACATATTGCTTTAACCATCCAAATAGTAATGTTTGTTTTTTTCTTTGCTTTAGCTGATGCATAATCATTAGTGGTGGCTGATACCGTTAATTATCTGTTTTTCTAGTATTTAGAACAATCATGCAAAGCTTGCCTTGTAATATTCTCCTGCCATTTATATTGTAAAAGCCCTATACTTATTGTGGTTTCATGAAGTTGCATTTTCATGTAACATTGGCTTGTTTTTTTAACTAGTAATAGGGCTGTTGCTCTCAGATCTCCCATCCAGCCACATGCTCGATGGATTGTCATCTTACATGTCACGCGAGTTCATCGCACATGTTTTCCATACTAAGTGATTGAAAAAATCAAAGTCAATGCTAGGATTTTAGATCTTCAATTAGTAGTTACCTTATTAAAATCTTATGGATCAGTCGATGTCAAGAGAATTGGGGTTCATCCTCTTTCCTTGGAACTTTTTGGTCCAAGGCGGTCTTTTATCCTCTGGAATAAGTGAGGCTATTCTTGTCTTGATGGATCATCTAGTTGTAATGCCAAGATCAGTCAAATATACATTAGCCTGCTAATGGACTTTTCAATTGAATTGGTACTATTGTGACTGAAGACTATGCTCTCATTATTATGATTGTGAAGAAATCATGTAAGTCCAAGATCCAGAGCATGAAATATGTTTTATGCTTACAGAGGATTCCCATACAAAGTGTTGATCGGATCACAATAGACGAGTCTGGTACTCATGTGGTTGTGAACGCCATCGTACGTCGTTATGACATATCTTCCATCTTCGCTGTCTCGTTCCACTCTCTTCTTCACATGGCAACCTTTGGCCCAGCAGCGATAGTAGTTTCTGGGCACAACAGTCATTCAAACCATCAGGTAAAAAGGTATTCATTATAAACAATGCAAACAACACCAGTTTCTCTCCTTGATTACCTTGGATTTGGGCTGTTCTTCACAGACTTCTTCCCGTACTTCCTCCACTTGTATCCATCTTCCATGATTTCCAGCTCTGATTTCGTCCGGAAAGCTATCTTTGATCCATAATGATTCCCTTCTTTCCTTCAATAAAAAATGGTTACACCAAAAGAGTTATTCCCTAGCCTACTAGTTTTGAACCATCTTTTGATAGGTTAGTAGATGTGCACTGCCAGATTCAAGTTTTGCTCTTCCTGATAAGAGAAAATTTAACGAGAAATACTTTACCTGACTAACCTATCGTGGATGCCTGTATAGCTCCACCCCGTAGAGTTACTACTTGATGTTAGATATACTGGTTGTTGTTGTGCCATGGAAGGCGCAACAACATCAGACGAGCATTCATCGCTCATCAAATACTCTCTGAATTTGGACAAGTGGTCCTGGAGGTCCACATGGGGCTCGAAGCCAGCGTTACCATTCATGTGGCCGATCGATGGCAACGGGTAAGATGTGTTGAGATTTATTTTTTTTGAGCGAAGATATAGACCTTTTATAACTACAAGGAAGCAGTTACAATAGGTCCGAATACTTTGAAAATAGGACAGAGAAGTTTCAAAATGAAATGTGTTAGTGTTGAGTGAACTGAATGCATTATATATATATGTTTTAGTCAATGTGCACTGCACCTTCCCACATACCTTCTTGATGGTGAAGGGAACCTTCTTAGCTGGCGAAACGTTTTGTCTATAAAAAAAAAGAAAATCTTCGTCACTTGCATAACATTACATGGAAGACTTGGCTTAATTGATAAGTCTTTATAATGGATCCAAGATTTCTTTTTTATCTGATTGAGAATTTTTTACATAACAACTGGCGCATTTAATGTTGGTCACTTGGTTGAAGTTTGCCAAGAAAATATTTCTAGCCTTCCAGGTGTTGCAATTTATTGGCCCCACACAAATTTTTACATATGATGTCTCAGAGTGCAGTGACCTAAGATTAGAGATTAGGAAAATGACATGTCCAATCCCTTGCATTCCACTTTTTTTTTTTTTCAATTATAGAGATTAAAGTATATATTTTCAAACGAAATAAAGTATATATCAAAATGCAATAGTACAATTTTTTATTAGATTGTCATATTCCTTGTCCTTTTGTTTTAATAATGTTTCTATAAATTTATGAATTTTTTTTATACAATAGCACAAAGTAAATGTTCATGAAATTTTTTTGATGATCAAACTTGATGAGTTTTATGTTGGTTAAACTTAAAATTTCGATTAGTTGAACTTGCATTATTTTGTTTGTTAGTTGTTTATATAATGATTTTTTATGATGATTTATGGTGTTGGGTATGGATAAACTTGTGTTGCTCTTGAATATTTGAGTTATTTGGGTAATGATTCTCACATTGTTGATATTAGATAAACTTGTGTTTAATTCGATATTTAAAAAATGCATAAAATAATTATTTGAAAGTCTATTGCAGTCAAAAGGGGTGTATTTAAATCCATACATATGTGGAACTTGGGTGCACTTGCAAATTAAAAATCCCCAACAATTTTATGGTGGTTTGTTCATCAATTGCGCATCCTTCGCTTTGTATATACTAAAGAATTCTACAGAGCTCAATTCTACAAAGCTCTGAAGGAACAACCACCTAAGACTAAAGCATCACCACAAGCTCCCTAAACATCTTCTTGTCTCTGTTGAATTTTTTTATATTTTTTACAAGGGAAAAATCCATATAACCCCTTGTAAACCATTTGAAATTCATATAATCTTTTTTTTTTTTTTAAGTTCATGTAATCTTCTAAAAACACTGATGTAAATCTAAATAACCATTTAAATTAAATTTCTGTTGATATATAATGAATATTCTATTTAATATTTTAATTAACCTTGACTGAAAATATGGTACAACAAAACCCTCCTATATAATGTATTAAAAGCACGGAAAATTCTTTGTAAGTGACAATTTTACCCCTCCTAATAGGGTTTTATATTCTATTGAGAGGGGTAAAATTGTCATTTATAAAATATTTTTCGCATTTTAACACATTATAGGGGGTTTTTGGTATTCTGACAAACGAAATATTTTATATTTTTTTAGCTTGTAACTAAATAATTATTTTTACTTATTAAGTCATATAATATCACTTGATATATGTGTAGAATCTTCTCAATTATATTAATAGTAATATATGATATGCTTAGTTTTATTTATGTGTCATACTAATTTAGAATGATATAAGAGGTTTAAACAGAGTAAAACAAAATAGAGCGAGTTTGTATACATTTGAATTCCAAAACTGTTCCATGTCTTCATTGGGTTAAAACAGATCGAGTTTGATTAAACATTTAAGAGATCAACACAGTTCCATTATGATCGGGGTGGGACTGGTTTTCGTTTATCTCATTTCATTATCATCCCTAATTATTACAATATATACTCAAGTAGAAGAGTAGATAGACCGGTAGGGGTTACTTTTAGCCTGCATTTGGATAAAGAATTAAGTTATTCGAGGTTTATGATTATTTTAATATAAATAAAGATAAATTAATTTTTTTTTATGTGGTTGTGTTTTGAATTATTCTAGTTGAAAATATAATAATTAATTTGTTATTGTTTAGATAAATGTGAATAAGGTGGTGATAAAGATTTATAAAATGTGAAATATTGATGACAGTTGATGTGAAAGTTGATTTGACAGTGGACCCACATATTTTTTTGGATTGAATAACCTAGAATAACTTGATTGAGATATTGGTTGAAATCCATTTACCACTTCATACAAGTTAATTCTAGCATATAGATTCTCATTTATTACAACCTTCCAAACACCCATTTTGAAGCAAGTTATTCTAACTAATTCTTACTTATTCCGAGTCTATTCTCAAACCAAACGGGGGCTCAAGGCTTAAGCTGCAGACGACGCTCATGTTTTTTGTGGGATAACTTATAATCAAAATTTTATTCTTGAAGTCCTAATTCAACCAGAATAAATAGACAAAATAAAAATAAAAAATTTTGCACATTGAAAATGCACACTTTCCACAACCACTCACCAAACATAGCATTGCTTTGCATGGACCGTTCTTTCCTCCAAACCATTCAGTCATTCACAACCTCTTATATCCAAAATCCAAACCATATTTGAAAAGCAAACACACACACACACACCCCAACCCATCCATTCAAATCCATCATACATCATTAACAACACAGCAGGTGAAAAACACAAATTCTTTGAAGGCATGGCACACAACAAGGGATCAGTGATGGTGGTGACATTGTTGTTTCTCTCTCTAATGGCGTCGCCGGACGTCGTCGCAGAGGCGAGCTGTTTCAAGGATTGCATGCAGCAGTGTCTCTCGCTGGACGGGGCGGACCTGAGGTCGTGCAGGGCCACCTGCAACGACGGTTGTGATGCCCTCCGCAAGAACGCCAGGACTAACCGATGGTTTGATTTGTTCGGTCGTTAGAACCAAAACTACTTATAACCCCTTGTAAACTGTCCGAAATCCATAAAATCCTTTGACTTTTTCTGAAATCTATGAATTTTGGTTGATTGATGAGGAATGTTATGCAGATATTCTGTTTGGTCAACTTTGACTGAAAACACTGTATACCCATACAATATGTTAAAAATATGAAAAATCGTTTATAAATGATGATTTTACCCTCCGTATAAGGTTTTGTAATCTATTCAACGAGGTAAAATCATTATTTATAGAGGGTTTTTCACAATTTTAACACATTGTAGAGGATTTTGGGTACAGTGTGTTTTAATCTAAAGTTAATCAAATGAAATATTTGCAGAATATCCCTCATCCGTCAATGAAAATTTGACTCGGAGAGTTATTTGAAATTTTTAGTTTTTCAATTTTTTTTCTTCTGGGGAATTATATAGACTTCAGAAAAAGTCAAGAGAGCTATATGAATTTCAGGCAATTTACAGGGTTATTTAGAATTTTTAATTTTTTCCCCCTTTTTCCCTTTTTTTTGGCTTGATCCTGTTTCAAATAACTGACAGACAATGGTTTCCTTGTTCTATTTTTGTGTATGTATGCATGCAAGAATTCTTTTCAGTGTGTTCAAAGGGGAAAATAAAAATAAAAATATATGCATTCAATTTGAATACAAACTTTACCTTTTGCAATAATCATATATTTAATTGGATATAAGTATATACTTCAATTTTTTTTCAAAACATGTTAAATAGACTGCAGGAATGATATCTTTCAGATAACTTGAAATTAAGCTTTAATCCCCACTCCACCCAAACCAATGCCTCTTCACATTTAATTCATTCATATTTTATTCAGGCACAAAATGGTTATTCAGCATAAAAAAAAAATTTAGATGTTTCTTACAATTAATCTACACTAAACATATATGTTTTCATGACTAAACGTATTCTTTTCTAATCCATCTTATTCACAAAACAAGAGGAGAAAAGTTTGTTAAACCAAAAAGATTCAGGACTAGTATTCAGACAAACTAAAACAAATCAAACAGTTAAACAGAGCCATAACTAATTTAAATCGAATGGCCAGTACAATAGTAATTCCATTCTCATAATACAGATTATAACATTTATAATATTAGATTTTAATTTCTACACTACAGAATACCGTTTTTTTTTTTGGTAAACCTTAAAACTGAAGACCTGATTCGCTTCCACATGGTGAAATGAATTCAAATTCTATGATTTTTAAAAATTTAGTTTCAAAATCAATCTAATTCAGGTGTTAGTTTGAGACAGTTTCCATCTTGTGATGCTTATGTTATGCAACCTATATAGTTGCCTTCTCTTTCTACATCTATAGTCAGTTATACTAAAATGAATTGGGAAATTTTTATAAATAACCCCCTGAAGTAATTTAATTGCACTTTTAACCCCGCCCCGATTTTAATTGCAGAAACTAACCTCGACCTGGTTGACCTGATTAGTGCTGCCACGTCAGCGCTAACTGGGTTTTTTTATATTTTCGGATTTTTTAGGGATGCATGTTATATATAACACGCCTCCTTTGTAAACATGGAGGCGTATTATATATAACAAACCTCTTTTATAAAAATGAAACTACAAAGTTAAGGTTTAATAGGGGGTGCTGTAAAGGAGACGTGTTATATATAACACGCCTCCTTTGTATTTGATTTAAAACACCCTCTTTCGATTTAAAGTCTTATGTTTTGATCTGTTTTTTAACATGCAAGAAACAAATCAAAAGTACATGGATGTGTACAATTTAGGTTTGAGAGCGCCGTAACTTCAAATGATCATAACTTTCAAACCGTAACTTCAAACGCGTTCGTATCGACAAGCTCTACAGGAATAATCGCTACGCCATTACGCCAAATTTCAGAGCGTTTGAGATCATCTTGGAGTCAAATCGACGGTTGAAAGTTATTTTTGTTATTTTTTACAGTTTTTAAGATTTTACAAGGGAGGCGTGTAACACACCTCCTTATTTTCAAAGGAGGCGTGTTATTCCATAAAAAAAATAAAAAACCCCAGTCAACGCTGACCGGGTCGATGGTTAGTTTTTGCAATTAAAATTAGGGGAGGGTTAAAAGTAAAATTAAAATTTTTCAAGGAGTTATTTATGAAAATTTCCCAAATGAATTCATATATTAAAGAAACAAGGATAATTAGAAACCTTTGTGAGAGTCTGCCAGAGTCTAAGAAAACAAATATGAAAAATAGGAAACACCAAACAAGCAGCAGGGGAATTTTTTTTCTTTCTAAATATGGTTTGTAAGGGAGATCTAATGCCTAGAGAATGATTAATCCATTCAACCTCTAAAAGGAACCATCAAGCTTTCAATATCTGTAGAATGCAGTGCAGTGCATAAACATAAAAGAGCGCGAAACACAGAATTTCAAACCAGTGTCACATGACACACTGATCATGGGGCTAGCCTTGACCGACCTTTCGCTAACCTCCGGGCGAGGACCCTCCTGCCGCCCTTTGTCTCCTTACTGCAATAAAAAAAAACAACATTGAAATTAAGTATAACCACGCAAGACATTGCAGTAATCAAGACCATAGGACATAGATGATGATTGTCCGTCCAAGAATGTGATTTTGCCACTCCTCCGAATATAGAGTTCATATTATGTATGCAATTTCAAATAATATATGACAGGCTTGCCTAAAGATAGATAAAAAAATGTCGTGAACCAGACAATGTGTTACCAAACATGGCTTGAGGGGTGATCACTCGTTAAATGAAATACCATAGAAACATTGAATACTCACAATACTTATGAGGTGACATAGTAGTAGTTGAACATGACAGAGATCCACTTAGATGAACATGCCTTTAGCTACTATAGCTATTTTTATTTGCTTCATAACATATCTATTTATGTTAAATAGTTATAATTTATTTCTTTAGTTATAACTTTGTTATTAGGGTGTTATTTCGTTTCTTAATTTTCAGCCAGTCAGTTGTATAGGGAAGAGTCTATTTATAGACTTTAACCCTCAATCAGGAGGTTGGTTCCCTCTAAGAAGCCTAGTCTTTTGTTTATCTTTTAGGATCTTATCAGAACAGCAGTCCAGAATTTGTAATCTTAATGAACATGATAATAATAATAAAAACATTAGTTGATAGCGATATATGAAAACATGTGTGTGAGCAAGCGGGGGCGCAGAGAGAGAGAGACTAACCGAGCTAAGAAACCATGATTCCTCTTGCGTCTAATTGTGCTAGGTTGAAAAGTTCTTTTAGGGAGCAAAAGAACTGGCTCGTTTGACAAAGAATCATCAGCTGTGTGACAGAACAAGAACAAGCATAAGCACAGACCCAATGTGGTACAGAAAGGAACTGGGTCACATGAATGCAAATTGCAAATAATTCGTAGTACTTATAAGATCCAACTAATCAGCACTGTCAAAGTCAACATCATAGATTGATAGTAAACTTTCTTAGTGATTGCAACATTCATTCGGATTACAGATAAATGAATGACACATTATGCAATTTATATTGAATGAACAAGCAATATGATTCTACTTTATCAGTCATTCCATCACCCATGAAGGTCACTTGACAGATCTAAAATAAATAGTGGTTTAGATTTAATGGAAGCAAAAGCAAGACAGAAATTATGCCAATTCCAGTTTGCAAATCATAATTATGGAGCTCTAATATATAATCCAAATGTGGATTGCTCGGTTCTTTTCAAACACAGTCTAGTTGCTGAGTATAATTGTTAACACCCCTCAAAATTACAAAAGGTATGACTTTGACAGTGCTTCAATTAAACAAATTTATATAAATACATCTGTTTATGCCCCTGATGCACTTGATTATGCTCCACAAGCACGGGTCACTAAAGCAATGAGACCAAATACATTTAATTACAATTTTCAATTGGCAAGATCAGGAGTATCATGACACACACAGAGTTCCTGGCAAGACCCTAGACTGGGACGTAGTGTGTCCTTGTTACTTAGATGGACATGCATACAAGATTGAGAAGTGACCCCTGATTTCAAACTTCCAGCATTTTCAGCAACCTTCATATGCAATCAGACTCTTTCAACAAATAATATGTTCTTTATCTTTAAGCCCACGTATCCGCAACACCCTATCTTATAAAATCTGTTGTGTCTAGAGCTAATAATAGGAATATAAAAACAAAAAAACTACTAGTAACTATCATCAAAATCTGCTAGTTAAACAAAATGAACTAAGGCATGACTTCAATTACTGAAGTAAACAGTTTTATGTTTTTTCCCCACAATTATAGCCATCTCACGTAGGTAGAAACAATTAGAGGATCCACCAAAACCTCTCTCATTAACTGCAACAGCACATCCCAATAACCGGAAGGGGGGGGGGGGATGGTTCAATGAATTCACAATATCTGCATGTTTTTTTTTGTCACCGCACTGCCCAGGCAGGCTTGTTTAGTTGATTATGATAATCTACGTAATATATTCTTGTCTCACACATATACACATCTAAAAGAACCACAAAATAAGTTGTCAAATGCCTTCAAAATGATGCATTTGCCTTAATGAAGTTAAAAGTCGGAATAGTTTTGTTTTATGATGTCAGTTGTCCGAGCTGGTGTGGAAAAAGGGAACTAGAATTTTGAGTTGATATGTAAAACGCCAAGGAGCTTGATGTAATTATGGCAAGATATAAATCCAGCAATGCCAACAAGGAACATAGAATGAAATCTCAAAAATACTTTCTAACAAAGAGATTGAAAATTTCTCTTATCTGATTAGGTTGGATCTCTAGTTATTAATGCAGAATTAATAATTCAGCAAAGGAAAATATAAAAGTTCAAGTAATTTTTTTTAAAAAAACTCTAACATCTAAAAAAGCTTTAAAAATAAATAAAAAAAAGAAAATTACTAAATCCCCGTTTGGATACGGAATAGGACTTATCCCGGGGTATACAATTATTCCGGCATAACTTGGTATAGCAGTGGAATGTGTGATTTTCTGTTTGGTTAATTCTCGCTGGGAAACGTAAGAATAAACAGTGTGTTGTTTGGTAGATGATGAATAGTGTGTGAATAAGATGTGAATAAGTTGATGTATTTTTTTTTTATAAAGTTAACAATAATACCCTGCATATGTATAAATAATCTGACTTTTTTGTTTTTTTGGCGTTCCTAAACATTGCTTCAACTAATCGACATTCAATTGATTTTTTTTTAAAATTGTGTGGAAGGAATGAAAGCCAAGTATCATGATCTTCTCGATAGAATGTGGGAGCTGTGTTTTGTTCCTCTTCATTGAGCAACACATGCTCATGTAAATTAAATTAAAGCCTCACACAACCATAGTTGTTTGGGCGGCGGTCCAGATGGACCTATGTGACCGCCCGCCTAATAGCATGTTAATTAAGCGGGCGCCTGGGCTCGCCTACCCCCCTAAATCACGGCTAGCCCGCCCAATCCCTCGCCTAACCTCAAAACTAAAAGATAAAAAAACCACGATCGAAATATTAAAACAGTGCAGTGAATTCTCCCGGTCCCAAGTGAGTCTTTATTGATTTTTTGTCTCCCCCTCATATCTCTCCTCAAAATTTCTGAACTTTTATTTCATTCTCCCTCAATCTCTTCCCCCTTTTCTCTTTCTTTAATGCCACTGGGTTAGATTATATTAATTTTGTTGAAATGGACATACACCCATAAATTACATCCATGTGTTCTTTATTTATAAATAACATTATTCATTTTAAGTAATATTCCTGAAAAAATTAAAGAAAGGATAAACAAATAAATAACTTTAATATAATTATCAATTTAAATAATAAAATCTTATTTAACGCCGCCTAGGCGCGCCTAGGCTCGCCTAGCCGCCCAGACAACTATGCACACAACATGAGTCTTAATATTACTTCTCATACAATAGTCTCAAACATTCCTCAATTTAATTACGTGAATATATGTAAACCTACGGCTGAGTATATCAACAATGGGACTGATGCAAAAAGAGAAGATGGGACTGATGCAGAGAAGACTGAAGCTCCTCGAAAACGTTTCCAACGATGGGGCCCACATATACACATCGACTAGAATACATTGGAAGTACTGAATTCCAGCTGTGAGACCAGGAATCCCTATGCAAGGTTATGATAGTTTATTCAGGCATACGATATCCCAGGGTATTCACTGCATTCAAACACCAAAAATTACCTATTCTGCATAATTCCAGGTTATTTGGTGGCCTCGTTTTTAACAAATTTAAGAAATTAACGAGGAGGTATATACCTCCTTGGATGACTAACTAGGTAAATGGGACTGCATTTGAGACTGTAAAAAGGATTGTGTCATAGCGCTTCTCAATCAAATACACAATCACAAGCCAATAAACCACATCTACACATTTCAACAGAATCCCACCTTTTGCATCAACCAAAAAAAAAAGGAATTCCACCTAAAGCAAATTCATATATTTGATGAAAGATGCACATAAAAACCTCAAAATTCTCCACAAATTCATAGAAATACCACCATTTTCATCCCAATTACAATTCCCCATTTTCACATACTCAGAAATTCAAGGTTCAAAAAAAGAAGAAGAGATTTTCCTTTTCATGGCTCACCTTCCGGTAAGAAGAAGCGAAGCAGAGGTAGTCCACAAGGGTGCGCCAATCCATCCATGAAAGCAGCTCTCTTTAGGGTTTCCGCCTCCACTTCCTCACTGCGGGAGCGAGAGACGTCGATCTTCGAAAACAGTGCGGGGATTGAACGGCTGGGATTCGGTTTCTGAGTGAGGGTCGACGGATTGAAAAACCGGAGACGATTGATCAGTTGTGAAGCCCCAGACCTCACCAGGGCTTTTGCGGCCATTTTTTCACTAGTGTTTTTTGATCTTTCACGTTTTGTTTTTTTGTTTTTTAAATTGAAAACCCTAATTTAAAGTGATGGGGGTGTAAAGCGAGTGTAAGTTAAGGGCGGTCACTGATTGGGATCCTTCTTTGCATGTTCATTTTCTATTCCCATATAACGTTTTGAGGCTTCTCTCTCTCTCAAATAAAGCATCAATGGAGGAATCCAAGAAAGGTAAATCTTTCTCTTTTAAAGGGTTTCATAGAAATCATTTGATTTTCGTATTTGTAATTCTGTCTCCTTTTGTATAGGTTGTTTGTGATTTATTATTTTCCATTTTCATTACTTTCTTTCTTTCCTTGTTGAAAGAGCTTCTATAATTGTTTTAAAAAACTGGCTTGATCAGAATTTCTCTTCGTTTGGGCACATAAAAAGATTCAAATTTGTGCCTTTTGTTTCATTTCTAATGAATAATTAATCCATTCTGTTCAAAATTCCAACTTTTCGCATTTTGGATCACCTTTACTAAACGGTTTATATTGATGTTGTTTTATGGTATCTGAGAGATTGATTTGTGTTTCTTAAAACCCATTTTCGATCGGATAACAATTTTGATTTTTTTAATGAAATCATTGGCTTGACATGATTTGGATTACCTATTTTGGTTGTTAGATAAGGATGTTAAAGCGCCAAATCTGTTAGAGAGAGCGAAAGAAGAAATCGAAGCGATTGCTCACTCGGGGAAACCCCACCATCACAAGGAGACCCATGGAAGGAGTGATGATATTGATGAGAGCACGTCGATTGATGAAGTGAAGGTCCCGGTGTGTTTGAGCGTGCGAAAGAAGAGATTGAGGCCGTCATCCAAACAATACTTCCAAAGAAGGAGCACGAGTCCGATTCGTCTAATGAGAAGGAACAAGGAATTGTTGGGGATCCCTTGGCAAAGGATTGGAAAAATGTTGCTCACCTTCGCATGGGAAGAGTGGTTGATTTTTGCAGGTATGGAGAACTATGTTTGAGTTTTTTTATGTTCATTGTGAAAATGTGATTTGAGTGATTGTTACAGTTCTTTTGATTCACTTGTATTTGGTGGTTGTTTGTGTTATTCAGTCTTTTGCTAACAAAGAATGTGTGGTTGGAAACTTGTATTTTATCAGTCCATGGAATTACAGTCATAGTCATATTAACACTGGTGATAAAAAAAAAATTTATTTTGTCATCGTTCACATTTTTTAAAGCTTTCTGCTTGTTTCTTGGTTCTACTGATGAAGTTAGTTTAAGGTAGTGATAGGAAACACGTTTGAAAGCAAAAATATCTAATAAATAACTAAATAACAAGTTTTTTGGACCTTCAAAAAAAAAGAAGAAGTTTTTAGTTATGAACAATGAAAAAAAGGAGCTTTTCAGACAACAAAAGCATGATTTCTAGAAACCTAGTCTAGCTTTAAGCCTTTTAAATCCAAACTTCTACCTAAGAAGATGGATGGATTAGGTTGATATTAGGCTCCAATCTATGAAACACGGACACGGACCACAGACACGGACATGGGACACGGTGACACAGCGACACGGTGACACGGCAATTTTTGAAAAAATAGGATACGGGTACGGCTAGGACACGACAACAAATAAATTAATATAATAAATAAATATGTATCACTATTTATATAAACAAACACATTTCATTTAATTCACTATTTATAACTAATTTTATAAACTAATAAATCACTGTTTAAATAATAAACCACTGTTTTTATAAATCACTGTTTTAAACCAATAATTTTTTTTAAATCTTAAGAAAACGATTTTGTTTAAATGAGTTGTTCTAGGCTATTTTAAAAGGGTTGAATACTTGTGGGCTATGTTTGGGCTTTCTTTTTCTTTTTACTTTTGGGCTG
Source organism: Acorus calamus (assembly GCA_030737845.1). Taxonomy (NCBI): domain Eukaryota; kingdom Viridiplantae; phylum Streptophyta; class Magnoliopsida; order Acorales; family Acoraceae; genus Acorus; species Acorus calamus. The sequence continues at coordinate 24,101,962 of CM060871.1, forward strand.
AAACTGGTTGGGCCGTGTCTAGACAAAATGAAGGCAGACATAGCTGGAGCCGTGTCTGACACGATTTGTGCTGTGTCCATGCCGTGTCCTGTGTCCGACAAGTGTCCGACACGGGTACGGGGCCTCCGGGGATGTGTCCATGCTTTGTAGGCTCCAATATATCATGGTGTAGGGAACTTTTTATTAGCTCGGGCTCGGGTTGACATCTTACCAATCCATATGCTTTGTTTTGTTTGTTATTTTTGTTTTCTTTTTTCTATCTCTCCCACCCGTTCGCAAATTTGGACATTATCTATTTTGATGTTATGATTGAAATAGATATGCCCAAAAGTTCCTAAAAAAAATATACTCATTTATGTTGTAGTACCATATAGCGGGTAGACTTATTGATGGTCCATGATTTTTGTTGGGACCATACTTAAACAATTTAGTTCACCTATTTTTTTTGGATTTCAAGATCATTTCCCCAGCTCACCCTTGTTTTTTTTTAAGAAAAAATATAGGAGAATCTCATTGCAAAAAACCCCGAAGATAGGAGACGACAAGAGATCTCCTTACATTTTAAAGAAAAAAGGAAAATACAAGAATTAAAGGAAGCCGTAAAGAAAATCATCCTCTCCCCTGTTAGGGTTTTTCGGATCTTGGGATGCAATCAATCAAAGGAAAAACAAACAAATTCGAAATCAAAGACACAAAATTTACGTGGTTCGGCAAAGCTTGCCTACGTCCACGGAGCACACCAGAGATCAATCCACTATTTCTGAGAAGTCAAAATACACCGTAGATGAAAACCTTAGAACCTAATGAAAAATATAAGATGTCCTTTTATACTGACATCTCATTAAGGGTAAAAAAGTCAATACACGAAAGACAAAAAAAAAGTTGATCCCCGCGAGCTCAGCTGGGAGCTCGACCCCCGTCCGCTCCTGCGTAGCACCAACAATCCTCTGCGCACATCATCAGGCTCCACAATATATAACATCCCCCATTTAGATCATCAGGCTCCACAATATATAACATCCCCCATTTAAGGTCACATTAAGGAAATCGGCGAAGGATCCTCTAAAACGAATTTGACCCACTTGAGAAGCATTGAGGAAAGAGTGATTCAAGTATTTTTCCAAATACACTCTTTTATTCAAGAAAACACCCTTGTTGTGTGATAGCCAAATGGACCAAGTAGCATGGGAAACCAACCATTGAAACTTAGCATGATTACTCCGATCACCTTTTCTTTGACAATCCCTGAACCATCTTCACATATCTTCCATCTCCGAAAATGGATAAGAAGACCTGAGAGCCTCCCCAATCTTCTTCCATAATTGAGAGCTGAACATCCAAGTAAAGAAAAGATGATCTCTTGATTCTTCCTTAACTCCACACAAACCACATAATGTATCACCGTCGTTAGATCATTTCGCCCGATTCATTTTGGTTAAGATTTTGTTGTTAGAAAGAGCCACATAAAACCCCTAATCTCAATGGAGAGAGCACCTCCCAAATCAAAGGTTCAAACTGGGTCAAGAGTAGGTTAGAGAGTGGACGTTTATTTAGCTGCCGATATAAAGAGCGTACGGAAAAACCATTCTGAGGGGATGATCTCCATATAACTGAATTCTCCTCCTCTAAATTAAGAGAGACTTTTTGGAGGCACACTAGAAGTGAATAGAGCTCCACCATCTCCTCATCATTAAGATCACGACAAAGTCTTGGCAACCAAACTATAGAATTGATGTCACAAGAGAGAATCGCAAATGAGGTCTTCCTCATCGAACACCACCTGAAATAGGTTAGGAAATAGATTTTCCGGTGAGGAACCATTGAGCCACTCATCCTTCCAAAGCAGATTGCCACTCCATTCTCGGGAATGAGTTGGATAGCTTCCTTCATCACCTCTGCCCCTTCCAAAATGTTCTTCCAAACAAAAGAGACCGAGAGACTATGCTGAGGAAGAAGTGAAAGTCTCATGCACGCCGAGTAAAATATTTTTTTTTTTGCTCCAATAGAATCCCATGCATTATGATAGCGCAACATAATAACACTAAACACAATTTTTTTTTTTTGAAGAATGGTGTTCTCTAGGATTTGATCAGCTCACTCTTGTTTGGGAGGGAGATTACTAGATTACTGGTGAGATTTGACAGGTTATGTGGTGTAAATCTTTCTTATGAAAGAGTGGGAACTGGGGAAGTCTATCAAATTTCATTTAAATAGGTAAACATCCAAGGGAAGGAAACAAGTCTGTCTCCCTAGAAAAAAAGACATCAAAAAAGGGGAAAAGACAAGAAATAAAATTACAAACCCACTGACTGATAACAAAAGCATTTATTTATTTAGGATATGCTTCTTACATTTAGGATATTGTATCCCCATGGCCTTAAGTACCCCAAGTGCTCTCCAAACATTCCCCACATTGAAAATTTCACCATAGAAGACTTTTTTTTCACTTCTAGTCCATATATGACAGCAGACTGAGACAGGGATCCTTTGAATAAAACCCTATTGGCTGATTTCTTCCTTCTCCTATAATAAGAGTGGAGAAACTCCCACCTTTCCTAAAATGAGGAGAAATGCATTCCTCTTCTTGCCCTTATGAAAAGAGTCTGGTTTGTTGAATAGAAGGGGGGCTTTCATGGAGAAGGGTTAGAAAAAATGCTGCTCACTTTAACTGCGTAAGACATGGAGAGCTTTCAAGCCCTCTATGGTTCACTGCAAGAATGTGATTATGCTAATGGCTTTCAATAATTTGCTGATTCATTTGTGTCTGGTGATTCATTTTATATTCAATCTTTTGTTGACAGAGGAATGTTGTGGTCAAAAGTTGTATGAATTGAGGGAATTGCAGTCTTTGAGAAAGATAATAACAGTGTTGATAGTTTTTACTCCATCATTCTTCTCATTTTTTTGGAAACTTGATGAGTTAGTCTTGTTATATGAATCACTTTCATATTTCGCTAGCATTTGATATAATTTGTACATTTTTTGTTGAATAACAATTTCAACCCAAAGTGAAATGTATCGTAATATAAAAGGGAGAACATGGGTGATCGACACGCCTAATATTTATTTATATTTTAAGTAAGAATATTTACTTTATATATTCCAGTGGATGAAAAAAATAGTATGAACGTAATTTGTCTCTTGGAAGAACTAGTTAAACTATTGTGATAAAAAATGATATTTTAATAACAGAAATATTCCCAACAACCTTATTGTCAACTGATATTTGAGTATCATCTCAGTTTTCTACCATCGAAGGGTGCCTGTAAGTTATTCCTCCTCCAGCAGATCTGTTGTAGTTTAGGGAAAGCCTGTGGGGCACCCTTATTGAGAAGATAACACATTGCACAAAATATGGGGCACAAGATTCTCTTGATTAACATCAGTAAGTTAAAACCTAACTTCTTTTTTCAGAATAGAAAATGATTCAAGTCTGATGGTAGAACTGCACAGTAGTACGATTAATTGGCAGTGCAGTTCGATCTTGATGGTAGGTCTGACTAGATCCGGACTCATGCAACAAACATTTTGGAATGAAGTGGTTGTTCAGGTGTTTGAATGGAGCTTTCGAGTGGATGAAAAGATGGTTTTCTTGGGGCAGCTTTGGTTTTTAGGTTTATCTAGTTATAATTTGTTTGTTTATGTTGGGCTTAGTCCTTCATAATGAATCTTGAATGCACTTTAGAATTAAATAAGTTTGTTAAATTTAGGCATCATTTGAAAACGAGTTTGGTAGCTTTTAGAGATTTTGGTTTTGGAAATCATACTTTTAAATCCAACCTGTTTCCAAATGCTCTTGAGGTCCTAGCTGTTGAAAAAAAATAAAGAACACTTTTTAGGAACCTAATAAAAGTATGTGCTTTTCTTGAAAGTTATTTTAACAAGATGCTATAATTGAAAAGTTGTTTTCAAAGTCGTTTTCAAATTCTATCTTTAGTTTGCTACTAAAGATTTGCTCATTGCAATCTCTATAAAAGAGAAGCTTACATAATTTTCTTCTTTGGTATTCTTTCTAGCATGGCATCAGAAATTCTTACAGAGATGACAGTGATCTTCGAACTGATTTCATGCTTTCAGCTATTCCATTGTCAAAAACAATGACATTTGCTCTACTGTCAAACTTCCTTTTGTTGTATTAGGAATCTATTAGGCAACGAAACTGTCTCTTCTAAGTAAAATGGTTTCTGGATGGGTGCGGTTACACTTAGTTTTTTTTTACAGTCTAAAATGTACTTTTATATACCTCGTTAGAAATCCAGTGAAGCATCCCTTATAAAGATTTTCTTACACTAATTAAAAATGAGTTCATTCAATTCAAAATTGAACAATATATGCTTTTTATCAAAACATTATTAGATTGTGTTTATTATTTAAAAAAATGAAAACATATATAAGTTTTAGACTATAAAATTAACTGAGTTTTAATATTTTCCTTTCGGGATATATTGATTCTTGCTAAAATAATTTTCGGTAAAAATAAATCATCCAAAATATGGACTTATACCAAACACAATCTCACCATCTGTTTTTCAATAGTCTCTTGTCTCTTTCTTTAGGTCTTCTGTTCCTTTTTTTGGATATTATTGTCACTAACAATTTTTATGTCAAGAAATGGATTACTATAAGTGGTCAACGCGTGTAATGATAAGATCTAGCTTATCACATTCAACCCCCCAACTCCCATCTAATATCTAAATTTATTGCCTTTGGATGTGAGGTTGAACCCCACTCCTATGTAATATCTAAATTTATTGCCTTTGGATGTGAGGTTGAAGGGATTGTGTTACATTTAACGGAGATTGAATAATCATAACAATTCAACGCATTTATGATCGTCAAATCTTATAATTTTAATACATATAAATGAATTAAATCCTAAAAAGAAGGTTTAGAATTTAATTGTATTTTAAGTTTAATTTTGAAATCTTACAAAGTATCTTAATCACAACAAAGTGAGAACATCGGACGGCCATGAACACGCTGGACAATTAAATTGTTCAATGCCCGTTGGATCTAACCCGATCTCAAGATTGAAACGCTAAAACTCTTAGAATCTTGTGTTTCAAACTCAGCTTTTAAAAAACGTTATTTTATTAGTTTTTCAACTGTAAGATTTTTTTGCCTAAAAATAGAAGATAATGGTTTGAAAAATTAAATGCTGAAAATGTGTTTGGATTCAAGTTTAAAAATTTTAAGTTTTTTAAATGCAAAATCTACTTAAACGCGTATTCAAACTATCAAAATAATTTTTTTTTAATCCAGCTAATGCCACGTCGGACTGCTGAGGTGGATAGACACCATAATTCGATTTACAAAAATGAATTTGGTGTAACATTTTCTTTTCTAAGCTTGTTATTAATGTATAAGTCCAGCCTCACATTGCTGGCTGAAATTCATAGTTGAATATTTTAAAAGTTCACGGTTCATAGACTCTGGTCCAAATAAAGAATTATTCATTTTCAAAAATATAATGTGGAAGAAGAAATGTTGTTTAGGATATAAAAAAATGAATATAAGAATAAATGAATCTAAACACAATTTTTTTAAATTTTCAACAGGAACCAAACTGTCTTATATATTATATATGGATTTTTTATTTTTAAGTCCCCACAAACTATCATATTTAGTGATCGATCCTTCATTTATTCATATTTATATTTTAGTCCCCAGATTTAAAGAATAATTCTTTTTTAGTCCCTGATAGGGACCTATCCATAAATTATTTAGTTTTTTTTTTAGTCCCTAATAGGGACTAAAAAGAAATTATTCTTTAAATCTGGGGACTAAAACCTAAATATGAAGAAGTGAGGGATCGATCACTAAATATGATAGTTTGTGGGGACTTAAAAATAAAAAAACCTATTACATATACTTTATAAAATATCAAGATATGCTGGAAATTGTAAAACGATCTACTTAATTTCATCTATTTATTAGACACTAGACTAGCAAATTGTATGTTCTATTTTCATGTGTGAGTCCATGATTTAGATACATATTTCATTAGATAAAATATATTCTTTCAAAACAGATAAAGAAGAAAGTAAGATATTTTGATATTGGAAGATGGATTCTTTCTCCAACCTTCCTCTAAATAGTGCTTATTTATGAGCAATTCTTTTTGAAAAAAAAAACCACCTACTTAAGTACAGGACTACATGAAAACTCAATTGTTGAACGTTAATGTCGCATCATGTGACATCAATTCTATGTTCATTTGGATAATTCACTTTGCTTATTTTATGAGCACACTACGTACAATCCAAACCCTGAATTAACCACTCTTATTAGACTATCATATTTTTCTTAGCACAGTCACCTCTTGCAGTCATATCATCATGTTTTTTATTTTATTTTTTTAATGTTTGTATTTGTACTTTATTTCATTAATGCTTGTATGTTTGTATTTTATTAATCATTAATCATGGCATAGCACGGTCACTAATGTTTGTATTTTATTTCATATCATAAAATTGAATTAATGCATGTTTTTCATATTTTTTTAACATTTATGGGTCCATTTGGATATAGACATAAGTTATTATGTGATTTATACATATCTCATAAATTGTTAACTTTATCAATAAAATAAGTGATTTTGTGTTTGGTTGAGTTTTAAGTTATTCTTGTTGAAAATCGTAATAATAAAGGTTGAAGTGTTTGGTTGATGAAGAATAAAATGTGAATAAAGTGTAAAAAATTGATTTAATATGTGAGTTCATTGATGTATAAGAGATGATGATAAGTGGTTTAAAATTTAAAAAAAAGAAAACCATGGGACCCACTTATGATTGTTGTTGAAATAGGATAATTCAATGGGAAATTGAATATTACTCCTTTATTCTTTGTTATTCCGGCATCCAAATACCACCTTATTCCCCTCAACCAAACACCTTTTTTTCCTATTCCATACTTATTCTTACATATTCTCCTCTTATTACTCCACTCAAACAGGGCCATAGTGACAGTGGTAACCCTATAATGATAGGATGCGTGGAAAAATGAAATTTTGGGTGAAATATTGAACATATGAATAAAGGATGGGCACGGATAGTCCCACCACCCATTTTATTTTGAGCACCACCTTTTTTACCCAACCTATCATTTGGTTTATTTCCAAGTTTACCACCTTATAAAAATATTCCACCAAAGACTCAAAGCTCACAACCTTCACATTTTCTAAAATATGCATATTTCGTCTCTCTTTTTTTATTTCCCTTCTCTCTTCTAATTCCACCCACCCTCTCCCTGTCCGCCTCCGCTTCGTCGTCGACATCCATCGGTGCAAGAGTGGATCCTGACCTCCATCGATGTCTACTTCCACTTTGTCCTCAACATCCATCGGTGCCAACTTCCGTTGACAGCCTCCTCGTCGTTAACATTCGCCGGTGCAAATGCAGATCCTGACCTCCGTTGACGTCCACCTCCGCTTTATATTGGACATCCACTGGTGCTTTGAATGTTGGTTTTGATCAAACGTTAGATAATTTTCTTTGCAAGTATGACTTTGAGTGTTTATCAATGTTTATCAGTGGATTAATTGAAGATACCTAAGTGTGAATAAGTAACTCTTGTTGAATTTGTGACTTTTTTTTTCTTATGTTTCATGAGAAAACTTGATTTATGCAATAATCAACACAAACTGTCTAACAATACACATATACCCGACACACGATGTGTCTATCATTTCATAAAACAACATTAAAGCTTCATATATTTAATATTCGACAGTAACCGTCTCCAATTACTACAACTATTGACACTGGTGTAGTCAAACACACAACTATAACTCATTCCAGAACCTATAGTTTTTTTTATGTTCCGTCGACAGGGGTATTGTCTAACAAACATAATTATGTAGACACTTCATGTGTCTAACGCATTCCAGATTCTACATGTTTTTTTTTCTGTTCCCATCGACAATGACATTGTCGAAGAAATATAATTATGTAGACACTCCATATGTCTAAATCATTCAAGAATTTATGGGTTTTTTTTCTGTTCCCATTGACAGGGACATTGTCTAGGAAATTTAATCATGTAGATAATGCATGTGTCTAACTCATTCTAGAACCTATATTTTTTTTATGTTCCCATTGACATGAACATTGTGTAGAAAATATAATTATGTAGACACCCATGTGTAAAGCTAAGTGTGCAGATTTTACTACGGATCTTACCTATTTATTACATACAAAATGAATGACCACTGTCATTTAAAAAAAGATGTACAACTCCACAATATAAACACCTTAGTCTCTATGTCAGACTTAACAAAAATGCAGTCATACACAAAACGTGATGGTTTTCTTAAAGCTATATAAGGTCCACAACGTCGACCAAAACAATATTAGTACCAGCCAGACTTCTAATTAATTACCTCCATTTTGTGTAGGATCATCTATCTAACTCATTTTAGAACCTACGAGTTTTTTTTTCATCGGCTGAGTCATTCTCTAAAAAATATAATAATGTAGACACCCTATGTGTCTAACTCGTTTCAGAACCTATAGGTGGTAGTCTAAAGATTTAGGGTGGTGACATCTATTGGATGGTGCCTTAATGAATTTAATGGATAAATGAATGTAGGTTTTTTTTGTAAATACAGGTGGTGAGTTTTAAAATTGGGATAGTCGGCGTATCGCTGCCCATACCAAGGGAAGAGTCAGCACCACTTTTCATCATTCAACATTATTAGTTGACATTCTTTGTTGGGGGGGGGGGGGGGGGGCGGGGAAGCAAAGAACCACCACCACTTTTCATTATTCAATGTTACTTTTTAAGCATTTGAAACTTTTCCAGCTGAACAAGGGACACCTTCAAAGGCTGATGAAGGTTTTCAGCGAGCCTATACTCAGTGCAATCAACAATGGTGGAGTTAGAATTTTATTTTGGAATAGAATGTCTGAAATTTAATTTATATTTGACTAAAAAACACTAAATAAATTTTATATATTAGTCAAACAAGTTAACAATAAAAGAAGTCCATACATAAAATAAATAAGAATTATGTTCTGAATTTTGTATAAACAGGATAATGAATAGCAACTTTTAACAAAATCAGATCATTATTCTATATGCCACAATACATTGTATGCAAGCTAGATTAGGTCAGGGTGAGTACTTCTTGTTCTAGGTACATGATACATTATTTGAGGAACAAATTTTTAGTATTTTATTTGAGTAACAAATCTTTTGTATTGAACTAAAAAAATCATGAATCGAATGGAACAATTTATAATTTGACCGTCATGAATCAGACTGAATAATCATATGAATCAATGAAATAGACTAAAAGACCATAAGTTGTACTGAATTGAATCGAGCAATCCATAAGTTAATTGAACAACTCATTAAACATGTAACATCAAAATGATCTTTTTCCTAAGACCATATTAAATTGAACAACTTGTGTATTGAATAAAAAAGAACATTGCACTGAATTGAATATACTTCATATAAGTTTTAAATTGAACTAGATTTATAAGACATCATAATGAGTGATTTGATATGTAAGCTCCCCTTGTATCAATGGAATAAATTGGGTGGAGTCATGGAGAACACAATTTCAAAAAGGGTCGACCATGATATCATGTGAAATAGATGGAGCCCTAGGCGAATTCTTATAATGGGGCATTTTGAATATGTACAGACATTTTTATGAGCACTATAAAAAGGATTTTTGAATAATTATTTAAAGAGAAAAATCTATATAACCCCCTCTAAAATTGTAACTATCTAAAATCCATATAACCCTCTGATTTTTCTTAAAGTTTATATAACCCTATGAAAACACCTAACAAGAGCCCCCGTTTGGATGTAGTATAACCCTGGATAGATTTTGGAATAATGTGGAATATGTTAAACAAGATGTTTGGATGCCCAGAATACCCAAGGATAATATATGCCTGAATAAACCGGTATAAAGTGGTATATGAATTCTAGTCAACCCTTAGAATTAAAGTTATTCCAGGTTATTCCACCTAAAATAAATAATATGTCATCACCTCTTATAAATCACATGTTAAATCAACTATCATTATTTTTTCACATTTTATAAATCCTTATCCATAATTTATTCACATATTATTCAAACAACAAAAATTTATTATTATGTTTTTCAATGAGAATAATTTAAAACACAACAAACACCGAATCAATTTATCTTTTATGTTTTTTTTATACTCACTCGTATCAGAATAATCATCCAAGAATTAATAAAAGATCAAAAGTAAAAAAACAATCAAAGTGCATGCTTGCTGCTTGTTGAGGCTATTTTTGTTAATTCCCCACTTATTCTGGGCCTGATCCCATGTGCCCAATTATAAGTCTTCATATGTCGTGCACTGAGGGTGTGTGGGGGTGGAAAGACGAGGCGATGACACGTTACACCTTTAGTGGGTCCAGAAAAACACGTGACCTTTCTTTACATGGAAGATTTGTTTTTATTCTCGTGACTTCTCGAAACTTCGAAATCAACGCGCCTTTAATTGACAACAACAACAACAACAAGAAGGATAGCTAGTCCGCTAGTCCGCGTGTCACTTTCCCTATTGTGTACCATCACAAAAGCATCTCAACGGTTTGTTATTATGGAATTATATACGAGGGGGGAGTCACCTTAAAAAAATAAGAGAGTAAAAACTTGTATCATACGATCAAGGATTTTTGCAAATAGGATTTGTGATGCAGCGTGCAACCACGCTCTTCTACGGATTCGTTCAAAAGAACGAAATCGGAACGAAATTGGTAGGCTCCAACGTCGCTGTTGATTCTTCAAAAGAATGCCAGGGGGTTGGGCTTCAATAATCTACTACTTTGGATGAAATACTAGAGAATTGGGAGGTCTTTGCAATTGTTAGTACTCCTAACAAAATACAAGAGATAAGTAAACTAAATTTCAAATATCAATAATCTAATTAATCAAAGGGTTCACAAGCTTATTTATAGAAGAGAATCCCAACAAACTAGGATTTCAACTAATTATCTAAATCTAACAAACAAATCTAATATCTTTATCAAATCCTAACTAAAATTCAAATTTGAATTCAAATAATGATTTGAAATTCAAATCTAAATATAGTAAATCCTAACAAATAAACAAAATCCTAATAACCTCAAAACAACCCAAAAATAGTAAAAATAACTTTGAACCGTCGATTTGACCCCCAAGACGATCTCAGAACGCTCCGAAAAATGACATAGTGGCAACGCCACTAATCCTGTAGGGCTCGTCGATACGAACACGTGGACATATTATAATAGCGATTCTGATCTACGGTTCAAAAGTTATGGCTGTTTGAAGTCACGGTGCTCCCGATTCATCACGATGCCCCTTCTTTTTGTGTTCCGTTTGATCTCGGTCGTCCATGTAATGTATGGCTATGATGTCTGCATCATCCTCCCCAGGTTGGAGAGAATTCGCCCTCGAATTCAGATCCTCTTCGGAACTTTCACCATGAACTTCAGATATGGATTTCTTTCGAACAACGAATCTTTTAGGGTGCCGCATCACATCCATCCAATCAGACCAATACTCACGAATCCAACTTTCAAGCAATAACTTTCTGAGAGGGGATGGTGGATCAGATGAAATGAAGGAGGGAAAGAATGGATCCACAAAATAAAGGAAGGGTGGATGAAATACTTTATGTGATAGCTTTTTCGATGGTGAAGCAGTATGGGTGAATTGAAAGGGGTCTAGCGGGAACGATTTGGATGAAGCTCCAGTCACGTAAAATACGTGGGTGTTGATGATTTTGGTGGTGAAAAGGCTATGATGAGAAGCAGTAGATAAAGAAAGGATGTGATCATTGTTACCAAATATTTGAGGGGGACTCTTAGACTCAATCTCCTCCATCTCTTCATCAAAGACAGGCGGAATGTCTTTTTCCTCGATCTCCGCATAAAAGATATAGGGAAGTCTCGCATCTTCAATCTCCTCATCAAAAATGGTGGGAAGTTCTCATCTTCAACCCCTTCGTCTTCATCGAAGATATGTTTTACCTCTTCAGTCTCTTCATCTTCATCTTCATCAAAGATAGGTTTTGCCTCTTCAATTTCATCGTCTTCATATTCATCAAAGATAGGTGGACAGATCGTCTCTTCGAACGAGTTATCAAAATCTCCTCCAATGGAATCATCCGCCTCAAATCGCGTGGTTAGAGATTGTGGAACCGATGATCGTTGTCGTCGAGTTGTAGACCCTTTTCGGCGTTGCATAAACGCCATCATCTCCTCCATTTGGTGTGTCATCGCATCAAACCTTTCATCCATGCGCCTATAAGTTGCTGCGATGGTTTGTTGTATCTCCTCTCGATCGTAGGCGTCGCTAAGAGGACGTCTTCTCGGCGGCATGTTCTTTTTTTTTTTTTTTAGAACGATGCGCCAAAGATCGACGCAGGCTCTGATACCACCTGATGCAGCGTGCAACCACGCTCTTCTACGGATTCGTTCAAAAGAACGAAATCGGTAGGCTCCAACGTCGCTGTTGATTCTTCAAAAGAATGCCAGGGGGTTGGGCTTCAATAATCTACTACTTCGGATAAAATACTAGAGAATTGGGAGGTCTTTGCAATTGTTAGTACTCCTAACAAAATACAAGAGATAAGTAAACTAAATTTCAAATATCAATAATCTAATTAATCAAAGGGGTTCACAAGCTTATTTATAGAAGAGAATCCCAACAAACTAGGATTTCTACTAATTATCTAAATCTAACAAACAAATCTAGTATCTTTATCAAATCCTAACTAAAATTCAAATTTGAATTCAAATAATGATTTGAAATTCAAATCTAAATATAGTAAATTAAATAAACAAAATCCTAACAACCTCAAAACAACCCAAAAATAGTAAAAATAACTTTGAACCGTCGATTTGACCCCCAAGACGATCTCAGAACGCTCCGAAAAATGACATAGTTGCAAAGCCACTACTCCTGTAGGGCTCATCGATACGAACACGTGGACATATTATAGTAGCGATTCTGATCTACGGTTCAAAAGTTATGGCTGTTTGAAGTCACGGTGCTCCCGATTCATCACGATGCCCCTTCTTTTTGTGTTCCGTTTGATCTCGGTCGTCCATGTAATGTATGGCTATGATGTCGGCATCAATTTGGCATATCGTACTTGGCAGATAGGGCTGGTAAACGAACCAAGCCGCTCGGGCTCAGCTCGGGCTCGGCTTGGTTTGAGCTCGTTCAGGCTCGTTCGTTTAGATAAATGAGCGAGCTTGAACAAGTTTTAAAGCTCGGTTAGGCTCGGGACCTGGATCGAGCTTCATTTTATGTTCAAATTCAACTCATTTGTGTTATTAAAACTTAATTGAAGCTTGATTAAACTCCTTTATAAAATTAGAATATTAAATTAATACAAAGTTATGCTCGTTTAAGCTCATGAACTTGGCTCATTTAGGCTAAAATTTTATTTTCAATTCCTAAAAACCCTAAAATGAAGAAGAATGCTAGGCTCGTTGAGGCTCGTGAGCTCGGCTCGGCTCGGCTCGGCTCGGCTCGACTCATTTATAAACGAGCCGAGCTTGAACATGTCAAAGCTCGGCTCGTTCAGCTCGTTTACCACCCCATTTCAACCGTCGGTTGGTCTTGATATGCTGAGCTGTGGGCTTTCAAGAATGACACGTGGCAGAAGTGAAAGAGAGAAGAAGTGAAAGGTCAACAACAGATCTTCAGATTGAAAGTTTTTTTAGGTGCTTGTATTTCTGAATTTTTTCGATGATTATTTGCATCCAATGATACATCTAATTGTATCCAAAGAAACACTATTAAACACAATGTTAATCACCTATTTATTATTTATCCGGAGAACTTTATTACACTGAAAGAGTAATGAACTATTTAATCCCTATTTTTATGGTCATATATTGACCGATTTGTTTAACATCTCTCACTTGACTATAAAAATAATATTTCATATTCATGAGGTTTATACTCCCACTATTTTGGAGATTTAACAATCATTTATTTAAACATTATATATTGCATATTTCATGTTTCATGAGGTTTATACTCCTATTATTTTGAAGAATTAATTATTATTTAAGTGAGTTTTATACTCTTACTGTTTTGGGGATTTAACCATAATTTATATTATTGTAAAACTTGCACCATTTTTTTGTGGTTTTATCCATTACAAATATTCCATGTGATTTTTCTCGATAATAACGGATATAACACATGATTTATTATTATTTTACATCTTTGTGTCCCATCATTTCAACAAGACCATTAGGTCCAAGAAAGTGGTTCTCACATATGTCATTTATTTTCCTGGGTGGATACGATGACCTCCAAAATATGAACATGTTAAGAAATTTATCTTAACGATTGTTGAAATATGAGGTATCATCTAATTAACAATGTTCAATCATAAAGCTTGGAGAGGATAGGCGTTGACTGTGGATATCTTGAGAAATTTGCCCCAACAATAGTTGGAATAATTTACATTCCCTTTCAAGGCATCCAATCGACATGCTGGTCTATCTTGAGAAGTAGAAAGTTATCCTCTGGGTACGCACTATTTGGATCTTTAAATAGTTGTCATTTTTTCTTTGGCACTACTACCATATTCATGAGGTATTCTAAAATTGGATTTCTCTGATAAATCAATTACTACCTTTTGTAGCTACTTTTAATTTATCAGCTTGACATTTGATTTTAAGATAGACTCTTGATATATTTAGAGGTGACCAAGCAAAAACAAAATAAGGTTATTCTTCTTAAAGCTAAAGAGTTCTTTTTTTCTTTATTGTTAAGAGAGGATACTAATAGAAAAATTTATCCAGCTCAAATGGATTTAATGGGATTTGGTCTAGTTCTTCCATGATTAATCAGCTCCATTCCCATCAATGGATACAATAAATCAGAGTGCCATCTTAAGATAAGACCCCGAAATTGAACACACACCAAACTACTTTAGATTTAACTGACATAAATAATCCATCTGCTGTACTTAAACTGTAATTAGATTGAAAACCATCCTTTTCAAGGTCCTCTTTGGGTACTGAAATCAACTATACTTTGCCCACTCGATCCTAGTGAAGACAACATATATTATATTACCAAGCAAAATTACATATATTATATTATTAGTATCAAACATGAATTGCACTTGTCAAATGATTTTCATATTTTATTAAAAAAAAAAAGATTTTCATATTAATAAAATGCTCAACATTACAGACCTGGACTTTCTGTTACACGCTTTGTCACATATGTAAAATAAAATATCCCTCTCCCTAGAAAACCATAACACCCCCCAATCCTCAGGTGGAATCAACTTATATACTATTAAAATATATAATAAATATAATAATAAACAATAAAGAAGGAACCCCTGGTCTTACCATAAACTTTGATTTCTGGGTCCCCCTATGAAATATCTGGAAAAAAACCGTGGGCGGTGCAACAAAATACCCATCATGTAATACCATTTTTGGGTGATGAAAAAAATCAGAGCACAAAACAATATCTTCCTCCCCCCACAAAAAAAGGAAAAATTAATTCGGGGTCCCTATAATATTTTTAGATCCATTTGTCATTATTTTGTTCGTTAGCGTTGTCGAAAATGTTCACATCCAACGATCTCATATCACTGTTAACATTTTAATGTACACTGTTAAGTATCCCTGTAAATTGTTAACACTCTCATTTACACTGTTAAACTTTTTTGCAATAATCATATTTTGATGGTTGAATTTACATACTTTGATATTTAGTTTCTAAAATTGTTCTATTACAAACATACATATCTTGATGGTCCATGTGATCGTGTGAAAGGGGACATCAAGAGAAGAAGAACATAGAAGTTAAATAAAAAAAGAAAAGAATAAAAGACGATATTAATGGATGAAATAACCCATAAAATTTTTTCACTAATTTAGGAACGTAAAAAATTTTCAAAAATATTAGGGAACTAAAACAAAAAAGAGGGTGACTTGAAGGACCTATAATTAATTTTTTTATATAAAAAAATCAGAGCACAAAAAAAATGTAATGCCATTTATGTGTCATCCTCTGTGATACCATTTTTGGGTGATGGAAAAGATCAGAGCACAAAAAAAAATATCTCCCCCAAAATTGAAGGGGGGAAATTAATTCGGGTCCATGTATTATTTATTTATGTATTATTTTTATGTTCTTTGGTTAAGTATCTCCTGTACACCGTTAATATGTATATTGTTAATCTTTTTGCGGTAGCCACATTTTAATGATTGAATATACATATTTTGATATTTAGATTCTAAAATTGTTAGAAACATATATATCCTGATAGTCTATGTGATCGTGTGAAAAGGGGAGAGAGGGGGCACCAACCGAAGGAGAACACAAGACTAAAATAGAAAAAGAAAAGAGTAAAAGATAACCCTAATGGATGAAATGACCTAA
Organism: Acorus calamus; assembly: GCA_030737845.1. Lineage (NCBI taxonomy): Eukaryota > Viridiplantae > Streptophyta > Magnoliopsida > Acorales > Acoraceae > Acorus > Acorus calamus. Next base: position 24,118,370 of record CM060871.1, read on the forward strand.
AAAAATTCAAAAATATGAGGGAACTAAAACAAAAAGAGGGTGACTTAAAGACCTGTAATTAGTTTTTAAAAAGAAAAATCAGAGCACAAAAACAATGTATAATACCATTTATGTGTCATCATGTAATACCATTATTGGGTGATGAAAAAGATCAGAGCACAAAAAAATATCTCCCCCAAAAAAGAAAAGAAATTAATTTAGGGTCCCTGTGATTATTCAATTATTATTTTAAAATCCTTAAAATTTTTAAATTTTTAAATCCTACAGTAAGAAATTATGTTTTAGATCCTTTCTATTGAATGACGTTATTTTGTTCATTAGCGATATAAAAAAAATATCTCTATTCAACGATCTCATATACATTGTTAACATTTTTATGTACATTGTTAAATATTTTTCATACTCCGTTAACATTTTCATGTACACTGTTAAATTTTTTACATTAACCACATTTTGATTGTTAAATATACACATCTTGATATTTAGATTTTAGAATGTTCCATTTAAAAACTTATATATCTTCATATTTAAGGTGGAGAGAGATGAGACATGAACAAAAGAAAAACACAATGACAAAATAGAAGAAAAAAGGGATAAAAGATAACCCAGTTGAATGGAATGGAATGATCCATAAAAAAACATTTTCAGTTACCAAGGGGTTACAGAAAAGTGACAGGGACCTGAAAATAATAAGAGATAATTGAAGGACCCATAATAAAGTTTTCTAACAAAAAAATGAAAAATTCTCTCTTCCAGAACTTTCCATTTCCCCTCCCTATAAAGCAAATCACCACCTCCAACCACCATTTTCACTCCCTCTCAACTTCCATAATTTGTCACTCTCTCTCTCTCTCTCAAACCAAAAGCTTTCACAAATGAATCCATCAAAAGAGACCTTGAAATACCAAGTACCCACTTGAGGGAACCCTCAAAAAAATCCCAACTTTTCAGTGCCCAATACCCGATTTTAGTCCAAACCCAAACCAGAACCCACATTGGTTAGTGATTGATCGATGGAGGGGGGCGAGGAGGTGGTGCTGATGGTGAAGGAGGAGGAGGAGGTGGAGATTGGGGTGACGGCGGCGCCGCAGCCGATGTCGGGGCTGAACGAGTCGGGGCCGCCGCCGTTTCTGACGAAGACGTACGAGATGGTGGAGGATCCGGCGACGGACACGGTGGTCTCGTGGAGTCCGGCGAGGAACAGCTTCATCGTTTGGGACTCGTACAGGTTCTCGACGACTCTGCTTCCGAGGTATTTCAAGCACAGCAACTTCTCCAGCTTCATTCGTCAGCTTAACACATATGTAAGTTCTCTTTGTTATTTTTGGGTATTGTTTAGATTTGTTTGTGTTGGGTGATTAAATGGTTTGAATTGGGTTTTGGGGGTTTAGAATTTGAAGTTGTGATGTGAATTTGAGATTGGGTTTCTGTTTTTTTCTTTCTTTCTCCCATTGTTTGTAGAAATGCAGTTTTGTGTGTGAAGTGGATTTGGTACTCTTGTTGAGATGGGTTTGATGAATATGCTTATTGAAGGTTTGGGGATTTTTTCTTTCTTTCAATTTGATGGTTTACAAGTGTTTTTGTGCAGCTTAGGTTGAGAGATCCAGAATCTGAAGTAATGTGAGCCCATTTGAAGGTTTTTTTTTTTTTTGGTCTGTGAATTTTTCTTGTTGATTTGGGCAATTTAAATGGTCGCTACAATTGTTTTTGGAACATTGATACACTCGATCCGTTTTGCTATCTCGTCTGCACTCTAAAAGGATCTCCTAGGAGTGTATAATGTGATTGTGCATTTTTTAGTTCAAAGAGATATAAAATATGTCAGTTTATCGAAGTTTGTGTTTCACTTTTTATAATAGTATGTATTTCAATGAACATGTATATATGTATTTTTAAAGAAAAACAATTAGAGTTGTGGACGGGGTTGCACAGGGAGTTGGACATATCCTTTTCCTTTTTTTTTTGGTTCATATTACTGCCTGAAATAGAGTGTTTGTCCCATGTCTGATTGTTTGACTCAGCATGCATTCGAATGGATTTCATATTGATTTGTTATAACACTTGAAAGAAACCTGAATCTGTCTTCGAAAACTGCAACCATTCTTTTTTTATTCTTCTTTTCTTTTTTTCCCTCGTGAATACTTTGGATGAAATGTTGATTGCCTAGAAATATTTAGATGTTGCATATCTTTGATTACTTGTGCCTATTGGAAAAAAAAAGAATGTTAACTTGAGCTGTTTAGATCATCTGGTATGTTATATGTGGCCAACTCTGTTCTCTCTTAAACTTATCATTTTGTAAACTTTTGTGATGCTACAAACAATGGATGGTGTTTCTGAATTCTGCATGTCAATGTTCAGAGTAGCATTGTTATATTTCATATTTTATCTATCAAATCTCCCTCACCAGTCTCCACATTCATTACCAATTCCAGGGATTCCGAAAGGTTGATGCAGACCGTTGGGAATTCGCAAACGAGTGCTTCCTCGGTGGGCAGAAACACCTCTTGAAGAACATCAAGAGAAGGCGACATGCCTCCCACCACGCACAACAACAACAAGGACTCCCAATGTGCGTCGAGGTTGGGCAGTTCGGACTGGAAGGAGAGGTCGAGAAGCTGAGGAGGGACCGTGGCATTCTCATGTTGGAGCTTGTGAAGCTCAGGCAGCAACAGCAGACCTCGCGCACCCAACTTGTTGAAATAGAGGAGCGTCTTCAGGGGACCGAAAGGAAGCAGAGACAAATGATGGCGTTTCTTGCCCGAGCACTTAAGAACCCGACATTCGTTCAGCAGCTGATCCAGCAAGGGAAGCTCAGGAGGGAGCTCGGAAGCCCTGGGAAGAAGAGGAGACTGCCTGCCACCCCGAGTCTGGACAATTTAGTGGAACAAGCAACTCTGACCCCCGAAGAAGCCTTGATCGAAACAGAGATGGAGAAGCTGCTTTCGGTGATGGACAACAGTGATGACGCAGGGAGTTCGAGTCGGGGTGTGAAAGATTTGAGTAGTGTTGGTGATGTGACATGGGAAGAGCTTCTGGGTAGGGATCAGTCGGAGATCGCTGTCGAAGTGGAAGATTATGATTCGATCCCATCAGATTGGGGTGATGATGTTCAGATCTTGGTGGAGCAGATGGGGTACTTGGGGTCTGATCCCCTACACTTATAGGGGGGGAAATGAAGATCACAGTGACAATTCTTCATAATCATCCTACATGGTATGTTTTATGAAGTCTTTAGGTATCAGTTAGTATATATTATAAGCTGTGTGAATAAATGCATGATTGTTATGTTTGGAGCTGCTTATCAGTCTTGTTTGAGTGTATGAAATATGTTTAATTTGATTGTCTTATCAATGGTTTGTTTTTTGAATTTGCAGAAGTAGCAGAAGAGGTTCTGGAGGAGTCTTGTTTCCTTCAGCTTGACTTACAGATGCAATTTTCATTTTGATCCGTTTTTTGAGTCTTAAGGTTGTAAATATTGGCCATACTTACAATACAGTTTGGTGCAAGGAGACTTGATATTATGTGGCATGCTTCATTTTATAAGAATTGTGAAGCTTGCTTATACACTTTTTGCCCTGGGAGCATCTCTGTTTTTTAAATAAAAAAATGGGAAAGATCCAAATAACCCCTTTAAACTGCCTGAAATCCATATATATCCCCCCATCCGCTTTTCTTAAAGGGGGGTAGTCCATTGGGATTCTCATGGACAATTTATCCATGTATTAGATTTGTAAATCTTGTATTATTCAATCGGGATATTGATTCATGAACAAAAATTCAGTGTTATTCGATTGAGACATTTCGTGGACAAAAAATCCAGTGTTATTCAATTGAGACATTACTTCGTGAACATAAAGTCTGGCGTTATTCGATTGAGACATTACTTCGTGGATATAAAATCCAGCGTTATTCGATTGAGACATTACTTCGTGGAAAGAAAATCAGTGTTATTCGATTGAGACATTACTTCGTGGACATAAAGTTCAGTGTTATTTGATTGATACATTATTTTGTGTACAAAATGTTCAGTGTTATTCAATTGAGACATTTTTTCTTTGACAAAAAGTTCAGCGTTATTCGATTGAGACTCTTCATAGTAGATATTTTGTCAACTGTTATTCAATTTAAACATGATTTGTGCAAACTTTCATAAGTGAGACTTTTGTGGACTTTGAAGAGAGAAATGTGAAAGAAAAAGTCATTTCAAAATCTCACCCCCAGGGTGGAATTCTCATGGACTTTTATTTTAACATTGTGAATATTTTTTTTCTTTTATGAATGACGGTTATCTCATGTCTTTCATATTTTTTTTATTCACAGTTTTATTTCTCTATTTATCATCTTTTTTATGAATGTGCAGATGTATGAAATATTGATCACCTCATATGTTTGATAAATATATAAGCTGACGGATCTGTTTATATTCCAATCAATCATTTCATTATTATATATTATATAATATATGCCTAGATCATTCATCATTATTTTCTAAAATATATATTTATTTTATTATGTATTTGATTATATGTATAATAGTTCTATAATGTTTAATTTGATTTGCCTTAAAGATGTTTCTATTACTGTACAATATAGATACTTATATATGTTTTTATAAGGTTCGGGCATATATAAAAATAAAAATACATATTTAGGCATATGTACATATATGCTTAAACAGAGGCGGATGTAAAGGTAGATTGGGCTGGGCTATAGTCCGGCCCAGTTTTTATAATATTTTTTTGTTTCTATAATAATATTTTATATATGTATAGTTTATATATTTTTATATAAAAAATATTTGTCAATATTTTTATATATGTATGTTTTATATAAAAATATTTGAAATTATTTTAAAATTAAAATTCTGAATTTAATCTCTTGTCAATATACCATTGTGAAAAAGTTACATAAAATCTTTTTTCCGGTCCCAATTCTAATCCATACATGTTTTGATTTTTTAAAAAATAAATAAAGTATATTATTTTAGAAAAAAATGAATTATATGCTTCAGAATTATATGGATCCATTTATTAAAAACAATTGTAGTATATAACTCATTAATATGGGTATTATGATTTTGAAGAAGTATATGGGGGTTAAAATTAGAGTTGAAAAAAGGGTTGTTCATTCAAATAATTTTTTTTTTGTTGTAAAAAACTCATGGTCTTGTTAAACATGTAAGTATTAGTTTTACTAAAAATATAATTAGCCCACCCCAAAAGATTTTCCTGGCTCAGCCCCTGTGCTTAAATATAATGATTGATTTTATTTCATTTTTTTTATTTTAAGTAATATAATGAATAATTTTATTTTAAGTAATACAATTTATGATTTTATTTCATTATATTTGAGTGATGTAATATATGAATTTTATATAATATATATTTCTTTATTTTATTGTCTTCCTGCTCATCCCTCTCTTTATAAAAACTTATGAATTTTTCTCTCTATAACAAAAAAGATTGGCTCATTTTGGATTTTTCTCAATAGAAGATATTTTTTTTCATTTTTTTTTTAAAATTTTATATTGATTGTTTATCATGAAGAATCATTTTTTATGAATGTGCATATCTATGAAATATTGTTCTTGCGTTGATATTTATTATATTAAATTATATTTTATATTGGGTATGAATAATTTTGTGTCGAATTTGAATAATTGAGGTCTTTATTTGTTATTTTAAAAATTCAAAAATAACTCTATGAAAGTCTACTAGAATCAATAGAAATTCACCTGTGAAAGTCTACAAAAGTGTGAAAGTCTATAAAAGTATGTGAAATTTAATTAGAATCAATATGTGAAAGTATGTAAAAGTCTGTAAAAATCTGCGAACATCCATGAGAGTTAATATGTGAAAATATGTGAAAGTCTATGAGAATGAATTTGTGAAAGTCTGCAAAAATCTGTGAAAGTTTGTGAAGGTCCATGAGAGTCAATCTGTGAAAGTCTGCAAAAGTTTATGAAAGTCTGTGAAAGTCCATAAGAGTTAATATGTAAAAGTCTGTAAAGTCTATCAAAGTCCATCACTTAAATAATGTCCCCCATTAATGTCCATATAATCCCTTGAAAACACCAGTATATTTAAAAGTGCTTACAATGTGTTAAAAATGAGAAAATCCTCCGTAAATAACACTTTTATTACACCTAATATAGTTCTATAATCTATCCGGAGGAGTAAAATTGTCATGTATAGAAGATTTTTTTGCATTTTTAACAAATTGTAAGACGTTTTTGATATACTATGTTTTTAGTTAGGGTCAACAAAACATAATATTGGCAGAATATTTAGTTAACTCAGGAGGTTACTTGGATTTACATAGGTGTTTTGAGGGGGTTATATGGACTTTAAGAAAAACCAGAGTGTTATATAGGTTTGAGGCAGTTTTAGGGGGGTATTTTGATTTTTCCCTAACAAATTATAATAATTAAATAAAATCCATGATCTCTCGATGATATTATAACATTAAGAAGTTACTTTTACCAAAAAAAAACATTAAAAGCAGTTACAATATTTGATTTAGGTCAAATCATCATTCCTTTTTTATTTTATAGCACAGGTAAAATACATATTTTGAATTTGATATATATTTAATACATATGATATGCAGATTATGAATGCATGTATTGTTAATGAGACATTATTCACAAAGGAATGAATTTTAATATCTGAATTAATCAATAAAATTCAGAGCATTCATTTGGGAGGTATATGTGGTCCAGCATTATAAATCTTACTAACAGCAATTGTAAACCTAGGTAATTTTCATCCATTCAAAAAAAAAAAGAATAAATTGAATATAATATTAATGTTTGTTAAGGGCGTTTGAAAAGTAATTTTACTGTAGAAGGAGTTAATATCTGAAACGTAGATCCAAACACACATGAAAGGTTGATGATTAATTAAAAAAATGTTTTAATTGTTGATTAATTAAAAAAATATGTTTTAACTTTTAGTTGAAAAATATGTTTTTCAAATCATATTTTATTAAGTCATATTTTCAAAAATTATACATTTCAATGAGTATTTCCAAACACCCTATATGTTATCTCCGAATATGTACTAGAAATCAACAATTTCATTAGGAAGTGCGATGGGGAAGAATAGATTTTAAAAATCTAGTCGGCTTTTAAAAAACATTGTTCCGACGGATTTTCAAACGTGAAAGAAATAAAACAACAAATGCAGTAAAAACAACATTTGAGAAAAACTGTTTGAATCCGCGTTTAACGTTCCATCTATATGTGGATCAAAACGATGCCTCAGTGTCTTCTTAATCACACTAGTTTTAAACACACTCAAGTCCACTTTTTTTCAGTCTGGTGGGTCATTTTGTTTGAGCATGAAAAATGCACTTTGATCCCCACACATGTGGAAGAATAAGATGGCTATTCAATTCGATTATTTTTTCATTTAGCAAATTGGAACATCAGCTTCTCTACATCATCCATCATATTTATGTATACATTCATGTATATTATCAATATAGACTACACTGAATTGTGCAAAATCTAAAGTAGTGAATCCACTATATGAACAATTTAACCAATTCCAGGCATATAATTATGCATCCCCTATTTTTTGGAAGTAGCACTCATCTACCAACTGAGTTTAGCATCATGAGATGAAAAGTTTGATTAATTTAAAGAGAGTACTGAAATATTATACACAATTTTAGACAATGATCACTTCCTGAATTTAATAAATACATACATAAGGTGAAATCAATGTCATGGTTTAGTCCCACATCGTCCAACGATGAAGATTTATATCATAACATAACTCTTAAGTACCAAAACACATTTTTAAAGTCTTGAATCCAGTGAAAGGTAAAGCGAAGAAAAACAGACATATTTTGTTGTACATGCTTGGAGCATTATATTAAATACTAGAAAAAAAATGAAATTACATAATGATGATGGAACTGAAGATAATTGACAGAGACCAAAATGAAAATAAATTGAAAATTTAGGTTGGATTACTACTTGGTGGTGTTGTGTGAATGCACATGATTTTAAAAAAATGACAACACGGGGAAGGAATAAATATGAAAAGGGTGCTGATACACTAGTTTATTTTGCAACCCCTTTTATAGTGGCCACATCATCAAAGCAGTACATATTCCATTATGTCAATATATATTCTATTTCAAAAAATGTAAACAATATGTACATTCCATTCATGCGAGTATGTACTTAATTTTTATTAACAAAAAAATGCACTTATTAGCCAAATATATACTTTAAAAAAATCAAAACATGGGCATGCAACAAAATGGACTGCACAGGGTGACACAACAAAACATTTTCCATATGAAAACACAAGATACAAAGCATATTCTGCATGGATCCCTGTCATTGGTTTGACAAGTTAAATGAGTTCTTTCTGTTACAAGCAAAATCACATGCGTGAAAATACAAAATTGATATATACAACTCTCGGCAGTTGAGACAATGCAACAGGCAATCCTTTTATACAATGGAGACAAACCCGATGCTAGAAGAAAAAAAAACTCCTAAGAACAACAAAATTTACATATTAGATGAGTGTGTGTGTGTGTCTGCATGTGTCATATGGTGTACCTGTTTCTTAGCAAGCATGCTGTGTGTCCCTTCTACGAGGCGTGGAGGATGAAGAAGAAGAAATGGCAGTGGATTTGTCCAACTCCTCCTTGTCTTTGGTGAATGCTTTACCGAGAACATCTTGGAGTTCCATGTATCTCTTTCTTTTTAGCAGGCGCTCTTCTGAGGTTGCGTTCGCAAGGAAAGCAAGTTCATTTAGGTCATCGTCGTCCATAATTTTGTTTAGTACTTCTGAGCAACGCGGGAAGAAACGCTTCCCAAGCTCCACTGGAAACAATCAAACCAATGGTGAACATATGTCTTGAAGTTTAGTCAGAAATCTCGAACATGGTTTTGCCTAACTATTGCCATCATATGATTTTTTTATATTCCACATTTGTACTCAGTCATTGTACTGGATCAAGGGTCATTATGTAAAAGCCGAGGAACATGTTTCTCATCTTGGTTTATTATTATGAAACATCGCTTTCTGCATAGTAAGCAAAAATATTTGCTTTCACAGACAGAAGTGATCTAGAATCTCAGTATACCTAGAGGATGTTAGTTTTTTTTTTTAACAATAAAGATCTAAAGCTGGAGAAAATTTTTAGATATGGATTCCAGATATTGAACCTGCTAAGCATTGTGCAACAAATTTCTGAACATTTAAAGATACAAGTAAATGTATCTTGAATTATTTAATCTTACTTAAAGACAAGAAATAAAGCAGAATTTTCAGAAACATTAATGACTCAAGTACGTCACTCAACAAGCTTTAGGACAAATGAACATTTACACAAATCCTTCTAATCCATCCACAGTTGTGGTTTGAGTTTTGGATGCTTGCATCACACACATGCTACATGGTTTAATTAATCAATTGTGTTCAAAACAGTAATTGAGACTATTCTGCGACTTTTTATTTTTTGGCAACGAATCACTAAGATTCGGAAACCTTTTAGGATCTTTTTAAGGAAAGAGTTGATTGTGGTATGACCTGATTCACTGGTAGATGGATAGCACATGCTGGAAAGACATGTCAACAAATTTCATTTTTGAAAATGGTGTTTGTTTGCTAAGCAGGCATTCTCACTCGAAGCAATAAACAAGCTGGATCAACTCTTGCATAAAATTTGCACTGAGAATAAGAACTGAGGTTGAATACCAGTTTTGGAGAGTGCTCTTATTCTGGCTAGATGCTCCTCTTTGATTCTGAATGGTGCCTCATTCAAGTCCACTGTAGACCTCTTTTTTCCTGTTGAATTGTTAGAACTCACACCTAATGTGAATTCCAACGTGCCATCCACTTGGGCAATATCCATCGCAACTTTTGCTTCCATGGGAAATAAAAGCTTTGCCAAACCAACTGCATAAAAAGGGACTACATAAGGACTCCAACAGCAGATAATAAATTCCAAAAAAATTAGAGCTGCCAATGATCAAATTAAATAAATAAAACATACGGGAACAGAAAATGAATTTTCTTTTCTCTTTTTATAAGGGCAAGTTTTGTTGGGTTAAAGGGTTGGTATGGGTTGCCAAGTACAATAAAAAAACTAGCTTTTCTTGAGGTTGAAGATCAGTATATAGTTGTTACTCGGGACTACCGTATGTCTCATATGTGCCTTCTTCAGAGGTGAACCTCTTGGAAGTGTATAAGATGGATTAAATACCGGTGTGGTGGAAAAACTGCATGCGCCTTTCCCCTCTTCAGTGACAAAACCACTCTCAAAAAGTAATCAAATTTTATTTCAGAAAAAAATAAGGGCTTGGAAATTATTGTCCACTCCTTTTAAGCATGTCTTTCCATTATTGTTTTTCTTACTTTAACCAGTCAAGACAAGAAAAAACAATGTTGCAAGGGATTGGAAGAACAGGAGTGTTAGTGATTAGGGGAATGCTTGATGGTTCCTTTAGCTTAACTAGAGGATCATAATCCAACATAAAATAATCATGTTGTTGATGTCGTGTTTTTTGGTCTTTGGCCTCAATCTTGTTATCTAGCAGTTATATGACCATTTAAATGTGCATGTACATGTGTGGTATTTATAATTGTGTATGAGGTGGCCCTGTTATGTTATGCCCATGGGAGAGCTGCAGCAACCAAATTTGAATAACAGATAATCAGGAACTTGGTATCAAACTCTAGACTTGGTTCAAGTATTAGTTAGTCTGGCTAGCTTAATTATGTCAGAAAAGTGGGGGTCACCTTGCTGATCAAACAGACCTTAAATACAGGATCTGTGGAAAACTATGGGTGTATGTGTGCATGGGAAAATGACTTACAACATTATCATTGGAAAGGAGATTTCTCTTGTCATAATCATTTTGCATCAATCAAGATGAATTACTCAAAGAGGATCGGTAAGGAGAGAAGTAAAGACACGGAAGCAGTGGTTTGACTTTGACTTTAACTAAGCATGAAATGGGGTGCGAAAATTGTCTGAAAATTGTCCCCTTCTAATTAACTTTATCTATGTAGATGATCTGGGGAGAACACAGCTCCTTGGGGAAATCATTTTGCACTTCAACATGCATGAAGGTAGATGTGTAGATGTTCAGCACATAAACAGATTAGCTGATCAAATTCCACCACCGATCCAATCCTGCATATCAGGATTAAAGCCTTGTGGGATTATAGATCTTGATCATATCCGCATTTTCTTTAGTATGAATGCCTTAAGCCCCAACCCTTTATTTGATGTCTGGAGAAAACCGAAAAATAAAAAATAGAGCCATGGATTCCATGTATTATTCATCTATTTTCTCTTCCTGTTGATGGAATAGGTTCCATTAGTGGCCTTCCTCAACATTGAGGTTCAGGACATTTCTCAAAACTGGAGAGTTGGCACATAAGGGTGTCAAATCATCAGGCTTGGGCACTAGGGATGATCGAGCCAGTGTTGAGAATGACTTGCTAGACAGCTAGCCTTCAGTATATGGCAAACTGGCCAGTTACCAAAAAGGTCTTGCTTGAACTTGGTTATCAGGCTGGACATGTGTGGATACAGAATAACAGGTTGCCTCAGTCAACACTATCTGGTCCAAATAACACTCCAATGATGACATGGCATCACTTCTTTGTTGGCATAAGGATTAGTAGAAGCCCTAGAGTATAAGGCAGATTAAGAGAACCCAAGAACGATTTTCACACTTCGATATCCTACCAGAAACAGTTGGATGCTGCTGAGATGGGCATTTAAAAGAAAGGAAAGTCATAAATGATAGTCCAGCAATACTAGTACATGTTTCATGAATTAGAGCATTAGAGCATCACAATGGAATAAATGCAACAGTCAATATGAAAGTTTGATATATGAGGCCCATCATGATTATTTGGCAATATTTTCTACAAACAGTATTTTTTATCAAAGGAATTTAGATATATATGTTCGTCATGCACTACACTATGTCTTATGGAACACCTCTAGGGAATCAACGATTTTTGGGTGAAACATCTGTTTGGACTTCACATGTTAGAAAAAAGCAAATAGAGGACAAATCATTAGTAAAGCACGGATTGAAACAGGGAAGGATGGTAATTATGAACCTTGTGCATGGTTCTTGCCATTTTTAGAAACTTATTTTCGTTTCTATAAACCGATGAGCTAGCGCACTGATAGGAGAGTCATCTCCAAAGGGAGATTTCACTATAAAAAAGTTTAATTCAAAGCAGATATAATATGTATCATTGGACCAGAGCATATCTATGAATGAGTTCCAATAGTAAATTCCATTTTAACAACTAATGCATTAAATGATAACCAGCACAATCATCACCTAACCATAACAATGGGTGTGAACCACTTTGCTCCCAGAGTCTCACTTCTGGGAAACATGGGTAATTTATGTTGCCTGAAATTGGTGATTCAATTTGAACAAATGAGTTCTTTCTTTTTTTTTAAGCAATAAATGAGTTCATTGGGTGCTTTTTTTTTAATTTCTATTATTACCCAATGTCCATTAGACACTGAAAAGTCTGAGAAAATTGACCCATAAGATTAAAAGAAATTTGAAATACAGCAATCATCTCTCATAATGCATTAAATAACTGAGCGTTAGAAAGGGCGGGTAGTAGTGAAGTGGAATATTATTCAAGGACAAGGGATAGAGACAGTAAGATATGATATGTCAATGAAACAATTCATTTAATGGAGGACATGAACCATCGATAGAACTGACTGGAGAAAACAGATGTTTGTATCCGGGACCAAATTGTTAGGATAGAAGATTGATGTTGTTGTTGTTCAGTAGTCAACTATACTTCTATGAGCATAAGAAGCTTAAGATCCATCCTAATTGTTTTTGCATGGTGGAAAGTAATCCAATTGTACAAAAAAATATAGTAGAAAATTATGCATGATGTCAAATTCAAGATGATCCCAATAAAATATGAAGATCGAAAATTCCTTTAGTTATTGATTAGAGCAAAGTTTGTGGGCATTAGAAATAAACTATCAGCAATTAAAATCTTTCATCAAAGAACACCAGCAAAATAATCCACGAAATAACTAATCATCACCATCACCGAAAGTAATATGCACATTAATTTCTGAGGATAAGGGAGGTGAAGAAGAAACTTGTAAAGAAGAGTGCCTGTCATAGTTTCGAGGGATGGGGGGAGGACTCTACTAGACATCTGACTCTATTGAAGATTCAACAAGTTTCAAAGCGATTTGAAACAGGTCATAAGAGGAAGGCAGTGCACAAATGATACTCAATTTCTTATTTTAATTAAATTGATTTAAGAAAATGGACAAGTTTTATAGATAACATATGAAACACCTAAAATGCATTTCAGAATGCAATGAAGAATGAAATGGATATGTCAATGTCAAACAGGATAAAAAAGTCCTACATAACTACAAAACCCAGAATCAGGTTTGATCAAATTAATATGAAAACTGTCCACAAATTAAATTGACACGCTGAATGCTAATGATATGTTAGAACAACATGCAAATTAACTTGCCCATAACACCCCCCCCCCCCCCCCCAAAACACACACGCACACTCTCTCACACCTTATTTTTTCTACAAAATCTAAAGAATGAAAATCGTGGGTCCAAACATCCGCAACGGTAGACATCAAATAATAACTAGATTACCAAGAGAATGAAGGTGAATCTAACTTTTTATAAGAGAATGAATGCAATGGAAGATATATGACATAAACTATAATAGTAAGTCAAACAATGGGCAGAAAATTGAATTTTGAAGCACAAGAGATCAAATCAAGATCAGCTACAGATTTTATAACAGAATGGAGGATGATATGATATGGTTAGGATGGGTTCCACTTACCTCTATTTTCAAGATATAACAACTTCATACGCAAGTCATCTCCTGCCTTTGCGAGAGAAACAGAAGCCTCTCCTAGAAGTGGGTCTCTCCGTTCTGCTTGCTCCAAAATCTCAATGCACAATCGGTCCTTAGGAGAAACTGCTCCTTCCTCAGTGCATCTGTAATAATCTATAGCTTTAGTAAGTCTCTTGGAAATGTGAAGTGCATTCCTTCCATCGAATGTAAGATCAGATGGCCGGGCACCCTTTGTGAGAAGAGAAACAATAATTTTTGGATCTCTTCGCATTGCAGCAACATGGAGGACGGTATACCCCCTGGGATTTCTATGATTAACATCTGCCAGACCAATATCCAGTAGCTCCCCGGTTGTTTTTGAATCACAGTACGCTACTGCATAGTGCAGTGCATATGCATCGTCAAGAGTCGCATTTTGGGCCTCTGTCAACAACATCCTCACCAATTCCACGTCATCAGAATCAAGGGCTCTAAGTACTCTCTTCACATGCTTATCAGGATAACCGACACTCTCAGGTGTAGTGAAGCCTAAATTCAGACGCATATCCATGATTTTTTTAACAATTTCTAGTGGGATGGCCTTCTCAAGGGAAATAATATCCAGGTCAGACTTCACCACAATTTGAATGCACTTTGTCAGCAGTCTGATGCAAGCTTTTTCACACATATTTGCTACAGATAGAATCACCAGAACATCATCTACTGCTACTTTTTCAAGAATATCAAGGAGGTGCCGCTGCATTAAGATTAAGAATCTTAAATTTCATCATGGAATATAATAACAACAAAGGATGAACAAAATTTTGTCACATTATTATGCATATAACAATACCACATGTTTGGGAACAACCAGAACAGAAAATAAAGGAGATTTCAGAAAGAGGACAAGAGTGCTAGTTGATACAAGTTCAATCAATCATTTTTATGTTTATGATTAATCTATTTGGTAGCCAAAAAGGTTTACTCTGTACCTATCATGTTCATCTACGTCAATGTAAAAGTATAAAGATACAATCTATTATTTTTAATAAGGAGATGGCTTCATCATATCTGTCATGGTTACAAAGTTGACAGACATGACAGTGCTATATATCTCACAGTAAATATGCTTCAAAATGGTCAAATTCTACGTTTTGCCACCCTTCTTCTAAATATCAGCCAAACTTTGTCAACAACGTAGAGCTGATGAAATCTATTCCTGTCAGATTAAAACCTTCAGCAGAACCAGATTGAGCATCCCTATGAGGTTTTCTACTCTCTCAGATATGGATATTTCAGATGCTTTGTAGTGAAAGGTTTTGATCTTTCTATAAAATTCTCTCCTTACTGCCAATACATAGGGATATAGTTCAACATGTTAAATGTATAATGCTGTCTATTTATAACTCATAATTCTCTCATCTCATTTTATCTGAAACTTCAATATACGCAGAACAGAGTTGTCCGCCTTTCAGGGAATTTTGGTTCCTTTCTGTTGCTGCTAGATTTTCTGTCTGGCAATTCTGTTGCAAACAGCTTTTGGTTGGTTTTGCCAGAATGACTTTGTTTTCTGTTATGATCTGTCGGTGCTTCTGTCCAAGGGACTCTCTCTTATGTTCTATTCTGCAATTTCAGATTGAGTATGTTGAAGGATTTCCTAAGGTGGGTGGGGAATGCCATTAAAAATAAAGTTTAATTTCCCTCCCTAGTCTCCATACAGATATTTTTTCAAAGGAATTTTGTAATGATTTCTATATAGCAATAAAATTCAAAATAAAAATAAAAATCATTTTTTCACTATTGATCCACCAAGGCTTCATTGTGGTGGTGAAGCGAGATTATCCAACTAGATCATAATTGTGTGCCTTTTCTAATCACTCTGCTAGATATGCATAATTACAAGTAAATGTTTTTTCCCCCGAGAAAGGGTAGATAAATTGCAGATGTTGGGATGAGAGCTTTCGTTCATCCATTATGTTTCAGCATTCTAAGCAATCATCTAATGCATGCAAACCTAGTACAAAGGAATAGGAACTCATAAACTGCAATTGATTCCTACATATATTTGACTATTTTGCTTTTTAGACCACTATAGGAGATTTCACAGCTATGATTTAGGCACCATTTGAAATCATTTGTCATAAATCTGCCTATACAAAATCAGTTTTTAGATATGCAAACACGTTTTTTAAAACTTTAATATTTTCCTTTGGTTTTTACTTTTTACATGTTAAAAAATCAATAAAATAGCTTTTACGAAAAAGCTTGTTGAAATCAGCTTTTCTAAAAATCTGTTTTGAAACTTGATTCCAAAAATGTCCTCAAGTACAAGTTATGCCCAAAATCAAACAAAACACAAAGTCTCTGTTTGGATAGTGGAATTGAGTTATTATGGATAGATAATTATGCTAGTATAGATAACAAATCTACATGAATAAAAGATTTTTTTGTTTGGTTGTGTTTTTTTTTATTCTCATTGGAAAACGTAAGAATAAATGTTGAGTTGTTTGGTTGATAAAGAATAAATTATAAATAAAGTGTAAAAAAGTTGATTTGACATGTGGGCCCATGAGAATAGATAAAGTGAGTATAGCTTATCATAGGGGTTACTTAGAATTGTTATACTCTCTTATGCTCGTTTAAACTGGCTTAGTAATACCAAGTTATACCCTGCAAACAAACAACCATTTTTCCTATCCATTCTTATACCACCTTTATACTACCCTTATACTCGCTTATTCTGTTTCGCAAATGGGGGCAAAAGCTTTAAAACACTCCACATTCCTTTTACTCCTATTTTTAGTATCTCACTTTTATGAGTATATATGCAGTCACATATAAGCACATCCATTACTATATGCTTTTCATATAAACACTGATACCTGATGGCTAAAAGTTAGGCTAAAAATGAGACTTTGATACACCCAGTCCCACTTTCAGCCCTATTTTTAGTCATATACCTTCATATCAAGTGTATATGCATCTACATGGAAGATCATTCACCGAAATGCTAAAAGTAAGACTAACAATGGGTCTAGGAGTATCTTTTATTCAAAACAAAAACAAACCCACCATCAATTACCTGAAAGAGGACAACCAGCTCCGGAATCTGGAACACGTAAGAAGCGAACAGCACCTCCACCATGAAATCCACCGCCGGCCTGCACCCGATGTGCGCGCACCCCTCGTCGACGCACTCGCACGCGCCTTTGCTCACCTGCCCAACCCTCCCAGTGTACATATACCCCAAAACCCCCATGAAAGCCTCCCCCCCAACCTCAACCACTCCTCCGCCTCCCAAAACCTCCCTCAGATCTACAACCTTCACCCCCTCCCCCGCCTTGAAGAGCGCCCTAAAGAACGGACTCCGGGAGATGAGCACGCACCGGTGGACCGGGATTTCCCGGCCTCCGACGGCAACCTTGGCGTCGGAGCAGAAGTCCAGGTCCCGCGAGCGGAGGAGGGTCTCCATGCTCTCCGACAGCCTCCGCAGCGCCTCCACGTCCCCCGTCGCCGCCGCCGCCAGCGGCGGGGGGAGGGGGGCGTAAGGGGAGTCGTCCATGGTCTCGCCGGAGGACACGCAGCTCGCGTTGTCGGAGGGTTCGCCGGCGTTGATCGCCGCCATTTCTGTTTAATGATTGATTTGTGTTTTGTGGATGATTTGGAGATGTTTTGAGGGGATTTTGGAGGCTCATCAGTGAAAGTGTTATTTCCACACCCTTTGGAATTGTAGTTCGTAGGATTATTTTTATTATTTAATAATAATTACATTTGAGTAACAAGAAGGAAAAACTGTTTCATTTTTTATGATTTCATTTGATTGGATTTTTTTATTATTTTTATTAAAATACATAATAATAAAAATTTTATTACTTGATTTGACTGTGGATAAATTATTATATAAGGTAAATAGGATTATGTGTATTTATAAAATGTAAAAAATTATTTGACATGTGATACATTTTATATATAAAAATAATGAAAGGTATACCAAGTGAAATAATATAATTTTAAGAGAGAGATGCATATTACATTATTCTTATCTTTTTAGTATACTTATACTTATCTATTATTTGTAGACTAAACATATTTTTTTGAGTTTTTTCCACATACGTCATTCTTTATTGTACATCTATTCTTTTACTTAAACAGGGGTTTAAGTTTATTTAGAATTATGTTTGGACAGATTCTATGGCTCAATTGTCAAACGCGAACCAAATTTTTTTTCTAGACGCATTGCTCGTTGTGTTTTCAACATTCACCATGTTAATTATACAATGCTTGAAAATTTATCAAAACAATGCTTTTAAAAAACCAGTCAGATTTACAAAATCTCTCATTCCCATCGCACTTCACAAGGGGAAAAAAACACAGTTACATGTAGTTATATTTACAATTTTGCGTGTATTTTTTTTAACGAAATTGTGGATATATCTATTCATTTAAAATAGACTATATTCGAATAGTGATGAAGAGAAACATATGAATAAAACATAGGGAAAAAATATAGTGCAAGACAACAACAAAAGACAGGAAAAGGTGATTAGAAAAGTTTCCACCACACCACCTCCTGCTGCATTTCCTGTCCACTCGTCCCCAATGTGAAGACGATCTTCTTCGAAGTGAATGCGGGTTATTCCTTAAAGATGTCCCAATTAATGATAGATTGACAAGTTAGTTCTCAAATATTTTTAAAACAAAACCGTGTTCTTTAAAAAAAGTTAAAACAGTTATTTTTTCACGTGCAATCGTACATAAAACAAAATATATACTTCTTAAAATAAACTTATAAATTTTCACATGTTCTTCATAAGTGAATCCATAATTTTTTTTACCCCCCCCCCCCCGGTATGGTGTGAGAAATAAGCTCAGAATAAGAAAGAATATAGGAGAATAGTAAAAAAAAGTTGTTTGTTTTGATAGAAATAAACCCCGATAGTTATGCCTGGATAAGTTAGAATAAAATTTGATAACTATTATAAGGAAATATTAGAATTGTTTATCAGACCTTATCTATGCCAATGGATAAAAAAAACTCTTCTTTGTCATTTTAAAAAATTTATCTCACCTAACTGTCTCATACAGTTTTAAACAAACTTTCACATCTATCAAATCAATCATACATTTATCATATTATTCCCAAATGTATAATTGTCATTTAAAAAGTCATAAACTTTTATTCATCTATTATCAACAATTTATCATTACTTTATTAAAGATGAAAAAAATCATTTTTACGTTTTTAATGAGAATAATAGAAAATGCAATCAAATAAAAAATTGCTTATTCAGTCTGAATTATTATCTATCCTAGTATAGCTATCAGGACTGAATAACTCAGTATCATAAGGGGGTTAAATTATATATACATCATTTTTTTATGAATATGTTTCATTGCATGTAATATAATTTTTTCCTGGAACTTGCTCTGTGGGTGAATTAAGAGCGGAAAGGTGTGAGTGTATCAATTTGTTTTCCGTGGACGGCGGGATTTGGAGGCAAGTCAACGGTTGAGCTGACGTGGAGGATGAGGAAGGCCGGGACAAGTGTGTCGGCTTTTTAAGGATTTTAGTGTGGCGTACCGATTTAAGTTGTCTTTGCCGACATTGAATGACGTCATAGATTTTTGACGTTTTCTAAGGTACAGTATATCGTGTTGTTTCGCCGTCATTATGGACCAGGCAGGTATCTAGGGGTCTCTGGAGAGCGGGTCGGGTCGGACGTACCACGCGCCGGGCCGACCAAACTTCCGTATAGGCCTTTTGTCACAGGGAAAAATTAGAGACCCGAAAATTACATCAGACCCTGTGCGGCACTAGTGTTCCAGAACACTAGTTTAGCCTCTCCGAAGTCGTCTAACAAAGAAAACACACAAAGACACAAACAAAGAGATGGGCAGAACCCTTTATGTTGTATTCACTCCAAGATTACAACCTATGTCCCGAATACCTTCGGCTTGGGACTTATATAGTGTTACAAGGGTTTGTGACTTGTACTGCCCGGGCGTTCCCCACTCTTGCGTGTGTGCGCAGAGTTGCCCGGGTCGTGGACACGCCGAGTGTCCACGAACGCGCCACGTTGTTCCACGATCTGTTCTCGCCCCGCGAGAACCGCGCACGTGCGTAACCGTCCCGCCTCGCTGGATGACCACGTACTTAGATGCGTTGGTCGCCTGCACGCACTGCGGATCTGCCCCGGGCGTGTGCGCCACGTCATGCCACGACTGGCGCCCCACCCCGTGAGATCTGTGCACGTCTTGCTGACATGTGCGCCAGGTCGCTCCACGCCCTGCGAGAAGTGCGCATGACCGTAACCGCTCAGGATCGCTGCGTGTCCACGTCTCCGGGTGCGTTCACCATCTGCGCGTATTCTGGATCTGCCCCGGGTGTGTGCGCCACGTCGTTCCACGACTGGTGCCCCACCCCGTGAGATCTGAAGACATGCGCGCCAGGTCGTCTCACGCCCCGCGAGATGTGCACGCGTCACGCCTGCTGTCCCGAGGACCTCATCCCCGGGCCAGGGTAACAATGCCCGATCGTTCCGGAACCTCCAGTGCCACCTGGACCGGTGTCCCGAGTCTCCTTCACGTCAAGGTGCCTCCTGCACCCGCGATGAGCCTCTGTCACGCCTAGGTGCCTCGTGCACCCGAGCCATGAGCCCACTGGCTCGGCTAGGACTTGATCCTAGCCTAACACCTTTCTTATTGGGAAAAGTATAATGTGTACATAATACTATATATTTAAAATAAAAATAAAAATATTTGTGGTCTGTGTTTTAAATGATAAAATGAACTGGGTACATTTTTTAAAATAATATGTTTGATGTCCATATTTTTTTCAAATATACTCATTTGTTGAGGTATTTATTGTTATAAAAATTAAATTATAAATCAGGATATACTATTGTATTTTTTAGAAAATAGATATATTTTTTTAAAAAAAAATCATACACTGCGCTATCACAGTTTATAGGTAATTAAGGGACTGCGTCTAAGTTGCAGATGAAGCTGCAAAATGGATTGAATGTATCAATGTTCTTCGAATAATGCTAGACTCAATCATGTTTCTAGCCTCAAATGCAATCCACAGTTTTTTTTTAATGGTATACTTCATATAATAAGATGTACATTTATCTATACTCTAATAAATTGTATAGACTAACTTATAAAATGTGTAATAAATTTTCTAACGAGGTAATGTCTCGTTATGGTGAATGAATTATAAACTCGAATGAAGTGAATGTATATATTTCATAGTTTTTTTTTATAATAGAGTATATATTTAATATATTATGTTAGATATCTGCAAAGACAAATGACTGCGAAAATGTATGTGGAGCATAGTCTTACTTTTAGTTCGTTAGAGAGAAAGATAGGCACGTCTCTTGAAACTTTATTAAGATAATTACATATGCCCAAAAAAGTACAATTTAAAGTGAAAAACAAACTCTGCCATCCTCAACGGAACAGGCAGCCAAGGGAGAACACACAAAAAAAAAAAAAAAACTTGCCATGCCCCGGTAGAGGAGGTTTTTACCAAACGGCAAATGCAATAAGAATGCAACTATATTATCATAACATATTATATACTTGACTAGGCAAAAATGATTGCTCCTCGAATGCCCTGAGTATATCAATATTCTTTTCGCCCCCCTTCCCAATCTTCATTTAGAAGACGGGAAGGGTCACATAAACCCCTTAAAGATGGAACACCACCCCTCTATTTTGTCTTTTCTGGGGTGGGGTTTCCATCTTCAACAAGAAAAAGAAAAGAAAAAAAGGAAGAGGGAGAAAGAAAGAGAGAGAAGGGTGCTGGGAGTGGTTGAGGCGAGGGGAGGCGGTGGCGGCGACGAGAGAGGACGTGGTGAAGGGGGAGGGAGAGAGAGAAAAAGGGACATAGGGGGAGGGGGGAGGATGGAGGTGGCGGATGAGGGAGATGGAGGAGGTGGGTAGAGTGGTAGGGGGAGAGAGAGAAAGAAAAAGGGAGGGCAGCTAACCATCATCGTCAACTCGTTGACTCTCGCCGCTGCGAACGCGCTCCGCCTCCCTCCCAACTCCATCTCTCTTCCCCTTCTCTCTCTCTATTTTTTCCCTCTTCTTTTTTTTCCATGGGAGAACCCCACCCCCAATTTTTCTTTTTTGGGGTGGGGTTCTAACCCAATGAAATGGTTTTAATTGCCTCCCCCCCGGAAGCTACATGGATCCATGTACATTTTATATGAATGCACGTATCATTTGTTACTTTTTAGACAAAAAATACATATTCACTTTTTAATGTAGGGCACTGATACACCCACTACCCAACTTAATTTTCCCACTACTCAAAATTACGAAAATGCCATTATTTATTTTATTTTTTAAAATCCCTTTCCCACTACCCAATTTGACAGCATCCAGTCGAAGTGTTCACTGGAACGACAAAGGTCTGTCGAACTGTCTGAATAAGTGTTAACAAAGGCCCAGTCGAAGTATGTTTCACTAAGACAGTGATCCGTCGATCTGTTTGAGCAAGTGTCGACATGAATGTATCGAACCTTTTAAAACAATAACTTTCTTCTAAAAATCAATCACTTATACAATCATTTAAATCTTTATGAAAAATAAATAATGTCATTTAAACTATTTAAGTCTTTTTAAAAATCATTCACATATATATTTATTTAAGTACAAGAAACAAAAATATCAAACAAAGAGTTATTTGGACCAAATAAACAGTAAACATTTCATATAAAAAAATATTATTTTCTTTTCTAAACAAGTGGAGTATGTTTAGAAAAGATTCCACTTGTTTAGGAAAGAAAATAATATTTTTTTGTTTATATGAAATATTTACTGTTTATTTAATCCAAATAACTATTTGTTTGATATTTTTGTGTCTTACACTTAATATATATATATATATATATATATATATATATATATATATATATATATATATATATATATATAGAGGAATGATACGGTGCGCGATGCGGGAACGTGCGCGAACGACCACGGGTCCATCGCGGGTGATACGGTGCGCGATGCGGGAACGTGCGCGAACGACCATGGGCCGTCAATCACGGGTCCATCGCGGGTCCATCGCATCGGACGGTCGGGTGCGATTCACATCGACCGTTGGATGCGATGGACCCGCGATCGGACGAACGACGTCGTTCCCGCACGTTCCCTCACGCCGCATATTATCATCGACCTATATATATATATATATATATATATATATATATATATATATATATATATATATATATATATATATATATATATATGATTTTCAAAAAGACTTAAATAATTTAAATGACATTTTTGTTTTTCATAAGGACTTAAATGATTGTATAAGTGATTGATTCTTGGAATAAAGTTGTTTTGAAGGGTTCGACATATACATGTCAACACTTGCTCAGACAGATCGACGGATCCCTGTCATCCTAGTGAAACACACTTCGACTAGGCCTTTGTCAACACTTATTCAGACAGTTCGACGAACCTTTGTCGTCCCAGTAAAGAACACTTCGACTGGACGCTGTCGAACTGGGTAGTGGGAGAGGGAGACAAAAAATAAAATAAATAATGGTATTTTCGTAATTTTGGGATAGTGGGAAAGAGTAACTTGGGTAGTGGGAATAACTTTGCCCTTTGATGTATGGTTTCGGACAATGAAATAATATAAAAATTTAATTTACATACTTGGAATATCTTTACAAGCATTATTTTTACATGTATTTGCAAAATATCTCTCCTTACATATAACACCATTTAAAAAAAGTAAATAAACTGACATAAACATTTAATAAAAATGTTAACAAATAAACATTAAATAAAACAATCACAAATGTAATTCAACATAAACTGAGAATAATATCCCTAAACTAAGTGCACATTAATCATGTAGCATCTAAATTTCTATTACTTGGGGACTCAGTCGGGCTATGTAATGCATGTTTTTTTTTATGCTTATGTCCTCTATTCTCTTCTCGTTCGGCTCACTTGTAACTTGTTCTTGTTAGTTATGAATGGACTACCATTTCTCAAACAAAATAAAACTTAAATTAAAAATATATATCTAAATATCACCAACTAAATGGTTACTAATTTTATGTTTCTTAATAACCCACCCTTTATACAATTAATTTATATGTTTCTATCGTTTTAATACTTTTGTAAAAGAAAAATAAATTTAAAGTCCATTTAAACCATGCGTTTTGAAGGGTTATGTTCATAAATCACTTTTCCTTGTTCCCTATTTGTTATATATATTATAAAATTTGGACAACTTTGATCTTTCATAAAATGGGACAATCATTTATGCATTCACTTTTGGAGCTCCTAACATGTTTTGAACTTTTGTGAGTGTATCTTTGTATTTATCTAATGGCACATCATATTTAATTTAATGCCCATATTTTCATTGGGGGGCTCCATGGAATCTTTGGTAAACCTAGAGAACATTATATTTTTTTAACGTAGATAACACAAAATTATTATTAGATAATTAAATGTGCATCAAATGTTATTTCACTATAAGAAAAGTGGGTTACATACTTACAATAACAGTATAAATAGAGGTGTAAAGCGTAATGGGCCGTACCAGGCCAGCCTTATTTCACGTGGACCGTTTCTAGCACGGCATGTTAGTGAGCACGATATGGTAGACATGACATGACACAACAATTCACAATAGACAAGGTATATAACATATTGAATAAGTTTCTTATTTTATTGTTTTATCAAATATATATAATGTTTTAGTGTGCATATGTCTATGTGATGTATTTATATATTTTTGTGTGTATGATATTAAGAAAATCACAATTTAAAATTAAAAAAATAAAGAAATATATATATTTTTAAAAAAGAATAACTCACTAGGCCCAGGCCATTTGACACCTCTATAGTATAAACTTACTATAAATTATTTACTATGACCGTTAGTAAAACCATCACTGTAAAATGGTCGCTATAGACTAATTTTCTTGTGTTTTTTCAATGTATAAAGTGATAATTTTCAACTATATGTATATGACACTTAACTTCACTGGTTCACATTTTCCATAGATTTTATCCCTCTCACATGCACATGTTAGGGCCAATTAAGTGAAGAGTCACTATAAGAAAATTAAGTTTTACCGACGCCCATTACCGACGGCCTATACAAAACCCGTCGGTAATATGAATTTTGGAATTGAATTTCACGATTAATGCGAGTATTACCGACGGTCAGACAGCGGCCGTCGCTAAAACCTCTCATAATCATCACTTCATATGCGGTTGTGTATTAGCGACTAATGCCTATTGATAGGTTATACCTGCGATAGTTTTCTTTCAGGTTTTTGTGATAATTTTGCTTCTCCATTTTAATGTTAACCCAATTGGGATTATATCAACTGGATATGAAACTGTTCTTTTGATCACTTGTTCTTCCGGGATCTGATAAAAAAAATTGACGACTTTGAAAGACACGCAGTGGTTTGTTAAACTTAATTCTTGTATTAGCTAAATGCCAGGCAATTGGTTGCTTATGAATGTGCATCAATCAAATCAATGTTGTTACTCAACTTTGTTGAAATATATACTCTTTAAATGAAATGCAAATCTTTTATTTTGATTTTGATTTTGTTGGTACTAGTTTAATGATGTATGTTACAAATTGAAAATAATTTTTTTCAAACTGTTTGTGCGTTTTCATTACTTGGATGCATGTGTATTACATAGTGCTTTTCATGCATTAGGAGATGTTTTGAACTTGGAAGGTTCCTTGGGTGTAGAACAGATTGTGTGTACAAACATTAAATATTTGAAAGGAGGCCCAATGGAATGTGTAGAAAAATATTAAAGCAATAAGAAAGGTGAGGGACAAGAAAAGGTTTTTTCATATATATATATATATATTTTGGCCCCCTTGTTTTTATATAAAAGAAAAGAAAATATGAGAAATAAAATGAAAATAGAATGAGAAGGAGTATATTTTAAGCACAAAGAACTGCTTAAGCTAAATAATGAAAGGAGATATTTTGTCTAGTGGGCTCTTTGTATTTGGTGTCATTTTGATTAAGGTTCCTATAAGTATTAGGATGGTGTGATTATGATGGCATATTTAAGATTTAGAACATTGAGGCCAACTTCAAATCCATCCGCATGTTGATTGCTTGCTTAACTTAACTTAAAAATCTATTCAGTCTAACAAGTTTCAAGTCCATAGCTCAACAAAGAGAGGATTCGTGGTAGCGAAATATGTGTGTATTTGTCCATAGTTCTTTGCAGATTGATTAAAATGCAATGAAATGTTTTTCATTATTCTTCATTGATGTGGATAATAAACTATTCATTCTTTTTTTTTTCAAGTTTTATAAGTGAATATACTATCCATTTACTTGATTATATTTTCATCTATGCAATGTTTTTGTATACAGGGATGAAGCTCAACCTTCTATGGAGAGTTGCGTGGGAGGAGAACTACAAGGAAGAAGAGGTTCAAACAAAGAAGATTCATTAAAAAAAAAACTTTCTATAAAGAGTTAGCTTTTCACTAGAGTTGTAAGGAAATTTGGATTTCTATGTTATATTTTGAATTATGAATACTTTTTATTTAAATTTTAGTGAATTCAAGAGTTTGTAAATTATATATGAATGAAATATTTAAGAGTAGGATTGTTGAATGACTTTTGAACTATTCAGGTATAAATTATTGATAAAAATCAGCATATAAATAAAATAATAATAATAATAACGTTAGCGACGGCCACTGGCCGTTGGTAAAGGCATAGTTCATGTGGTTTTAAAAACTGTCGAAACTTTTCACGGCCTCGACCGTCGCTAATTCTATTAACATGGTTTCCATGGTAATAGTTTACCTTTTAGCGACGGTCGTGGCCTCGGTGTAGGTATCAGCAACGAGACTTTTAGCACCGACTTCCAACGGTCGGTCCGACCGTCGGTAAATCCTACAGCGACAGCTTTTGTATCCTTTAGCGACGACTATGACCGTCGGTAAAGGCTCTTTTTCTTGTAGTGAGTTTCACGTAAGTACATATTGATGATTAAAATCTCATCAATATTATTTTACGTGTATTTGTAGGATTTTCATCAAAATCTGATATGAAAATTTTTCAATAAAAAGTTCAGAATGAGATCAACCAAGGTCACCAAAGACCACGATGAACATTAATCCATTATCCTTGGAAAGATAAAGTTCAATTTTTGCGACGGCTTGTTCTTCACATTAATCCAACAGCCCTGCGATGGCTTGTGGCCGTCGCGGAATTTCTACAGCGACGGATAAAAGCCGTCGGGTATAATTAAATTTCTTGTTGTCTCTTCGGCTCCGTTTGGAAACACGTATTGAAAAGTAGCTTTTGGAATAAAGCTGCTTTTTAAGATGATTTTGACCTTAACTTTTATTGGGATGCTTTTCTTTCATTCAAGAAACAATATTTGAAAGAAGTTGATGTTTGATAGAAAAAGTTGCTTTTCAATTCAAAAATCCAAAAAGCATTGTTTCTGAGCTTTTCAAAACACAGATTTCGAGGCAAAAATTAAAAGGAATCCAGCTTCCGATTCTGAATTAATCTGCCCCTTTTGACTACACGATTTAAGCTTTTCAGCTTTTCAAAAAGCGGAATCTGCATAATCACACAACCAAACAGAGCCGAATTCATGTAAAAAGAAAGCGTGAAGAATAGACTGAACAGATTTTGCCAAGTTCAGTCTCTTTAGAGAGAGGGAGAGGGGGAGGGGGGTTGCATGGGGTCCCATTAGTAGGAAGAAACACCAACACTAGAGACAAAATGGTTATTTATGGTATCAGAAACTATATATGTAGGTCTCGCATTAAAATGTGGATTTTGTCTTTCATTTGTACAATTTTTTTTCTAGATGTGTTTGCCCTTTGATTATTGACATTTCAAGTAACATGAGGTGGCCCTCTTTAATGCTTTGACAACCTCTTCTAACAGAAAAGAATCATTAATGTTTATGTATATATGCCCTTTTTTTTAATCCGTTTTTCTCTTTATATTATTATGAAGAATTTCAGTTAAAAATTAATTTCATATATTTTGATTGATCTTCTCTGGTCTTTGTGGTGGTTGGCGTGACATTTCTGAACTTTGTTGTATATATAATTAATTATTTCACATGATTTTAATATAAACATGAAAAATAATTTGTATGTTTGAAAATATTGATTTATATCTCAACCATTTGATCAATGATCAATTGTTGTTGATTAAACTGTTACATGTGTTGGCTGTTTTATTCATGTCGAAGCATATGCAAACTTTACATATATAAATCTTTGTTTGTTTAAGTGATCTTATTAAAACTACAGATTCAATTCTGTCAAACATATGGGTAAAGGTTAATGAATAAAATCATATTAATGGAAATAAAATTTAGAAGAGAAGAAGCAAAAGAAGATAATTAATGGATATGATACACATATTTGAAGTAAATCAAAACATACATTCTACAAGACACAAATAACTGATTTTGCTTTCAGACAATGACAAACATTTCCAACCCTATCACAAAGTTCTAAATACAGAATTTGCTGGACAGCAAAGGAAACAAAGATTTTTCCTGGAATCACTATAAACCATATTGATTTGTTAGCTTGTATTCCCTCTCATATCTTTATGGATTTCTGGTCTAGGTGAAGTGTTGGAGCTACAAATATTTTTCACTCACAACTTGTACTGGCCAATTCCATGAAGTCAAATATAATATAATTGATGTATTAATTAACAAACATAAATAATTTGCAACAACTTATTAAAGTACATAAATCCATTGTAGGGACCCAATTTGATATGAGTGTTTCATGTTGGTTCACCAAGGGGAGTGTTTGTTGAGATTTGTATCAGTAATTATTAATGGAGTTTACAAATAGATCTCATGTAATCTCTTTTATTAAGTTGTAATATTTTGTATTTATGTTTCTCTCATTTTCCTCTCCATCTCTTCTTTTATACATTATCTTTTATTTTATTTTAGATTTTAGAATTTCTACACTTCTAACATGAATAAGACTCGAGCATGATTCCCTCACTAAAGAGGGGTACACCAATCAAACTACCATTCAAAGATGTTGTTTTCCTATTCAATAAGGAATGTGCAATTAAAAATTAAGGGAAGATAAATAAAGTATAAACATTAATAAGAGATGACCAATGGCTTGTTTCTAGTTCTCTATATAACTGGATTTTATTTAATATAGGTTGACCAATATAAAAGTAGTCGGTCATTCTTAAGAAAGCTTAAACCATCAGATGGCATTTTTCCAAACCTAATATAGAAATCCATCTTATTTGGCCATCAATATCTGCAAACACCATCTTGAGTTGTATATTTATAACAATTCATCTTCATTGGGTATCCCTCTAAGTCACAATACACTTTAAACAGATATGATAATTGTCCCCAAATTCAATACCTCACCTGATCATTTTTTGATCTTGAAAGATACAACTTTGTCAGACATTGTTTAGAATAAGAAATCCTACTAAAAGTGCTAGGTTCAACCAATCTAACCAAAACTAGAAAGGTTCAATTTAATTTGGGACACTAATACACTCACATATTTTTGCCATCATTTGTAGAGTTACGATCAATCTTTATGCAGTATATGAAAACAACATACGTTATTAGAAAAAGTTTCAAAAAATATTATACATTATTCAATTCATTTGAGTATAGATTTTACTTTTTTTTTAAAACATGCAATTTATTAGACAATGCAAAGTGACTGCAGGAATGATTAAATGCAATATTATTCGATTTTTTGAGTTGACGAGTGGCGAACTTGTGATGCAATGATTCCATGATGAAACTAACCTATCCTATTTTGAATAGTTTGTGATCCCAGTTAGGTCAATTAGATTCTAAGCAATAGTTGTTGAGACTTCACCATCTTGGTTCCCCCCTCCCCCCCATCTCTTCTATATATACAAACAAATAAAAACATTTGGGAAACAAAGGTCCCTAACTCCCTATCAGTCATAACGAACTTTCTTTCTTTTGTTTTGGTGTTTGCTTCCATGAAAAGAGTGTGTTGAGGGCCCCAAATGAAGACAACAGAAGGCACGTACACACAAAAGCCATTGCTTGTTTAGAATGCATGGGGCCATGCATTTGAATGCATGGGAAAGTAGAAAAGATTCCACCCACTATTAGCTTTTTCTTTGATCATGTAAACTCTTCCCCTTCTTCCCCAAACATAGCAAAACCTAGTTTTATTTATTGGGTGTTTAATAGAGTGTCATTTATTCTGTCCTTTAGCTCATGTTTGACAATCTGATGAAAACCAGAATAAAAGTTGTCCGTGTTTGGAACATTAAAAATGAAAAAAGATTAGGTCGTCTCCCAAATGGATTGAAATAGATTGGAGCTACTCATCACTCGATAGGAGACTAAACAATAAACAATCTCACATGTTAGACATATGAGACTATCACATATGAGTCTCATATTGGAGATAGATCAATTTTGACTTTATCCTATCATATATTAAAGAATATTTTTTTATGTATGATAAACTTATATCTAAGTTTTATTTGACAGTATCTTGATTTTTTTAACATGGCCAGGTTATTTGTATAGCCATAGATTTCAAAAACAAAATGGATCCTACTAAAAAAATAAGAGTAAAAAAGAAAGTGGATGGGCTCCTAAATTTAGGTTAGTATGGGGAGAATTTGTTTAACATCACATTTGAGAAGCCCATTGGAGATGGTTTTTAGGGACTCCACAAATTTACTTGAAGTCCCCAAAAATCATGTCATAGGAGATGCTTTAAGGTAATTAATGATCATAAATTTGTGAACTTAGGTGAATGACAATGATCATAAATATAATAATTAAGATTTTATTTCATCTTGTTTATGAACTGTTGAGTCATTGTGTAACAGATTATTTTCTTACAACCCACTTACAATGGGGGTGGCCACATTTCATCTTAAAAGATCTCCATCACCTTCTACTGTGAGAAATTATTCTTAAAAGCCAACTGATCTAAATATATTTTGAATTCTAATAAAAAAAACAGGTTACCCAGTAAAAATAAAATAAATACAACAGTTATATTTTGATGGTGGCCTAGCTAGAAAAGGAAAAACTTTCCTTGAATGGATCATGAACCATAAACAAGGCTCACACTCTCAATAGAGATGCATGAACACTTGTCCTTTTTTTTTTCTCCTCATTTTTTATCCCTCCAACAAATCCTCATTAATTCATCATGGTACCTCCAGCCCTCATTAAATTCACAGCCAGAGCCCTCCCAGTTCAGACACTGCACTGCAAGTCCCCAGTTTGGAATTTTGTGTTATTGTCAGTCCTCCCTTTCTCTCTCTCTCCCCCCTCCCCTCTCCACTCTCTCAGTTGAGTTCCATTGGTTGATGTTCATGGAAGTTGTGTGTTGAATCAAAAGAGATAGAGGAGGACTGACTGTTTTTTTTTTATAAAAAAATATATAAAAAGATAGATGGGTCACCACTCATGCTGCAACAAACAGAAGGTGAGGAGAGGCCTATGGTCTCCAGAAGAAGATGAGAAGCTCATCCAGTACATCTCCACCTATGGCCATGGCTGCTGGAGTTCTGTCCCAAGACTAGCAGGTGAAACTCACACACACACACACACGCAACACCATTGCCATTGTTGTGTTTTTAAATCCCCAACTAGTTTCCTTTCAAAATTTTCTTTTTTTTTTTAAAATTAATTATGACGAAACATTAACATGGAACACAAATGGCCATGCAGTTTCTTTTTGCTTTCCTGTTTATAAGAGTGATGCCAGTTTATTAATTCTGATTCAGGAGGAGAATTTTTCCTTTTCAGACTTTCAAATTTAATAGATTACATGAAAAAAAAAATTTGGTCTAGAGAAAATCAGAATTAACACAATAATGAAGAATTATTTCAAACATAATTTTTCTAAGTGTTCTAATAAATGAAAATAATAATGAACGTCAAACTGATATTTAATATTTGTTTCTAAATTATAACAATGCACCCAATTTTTTCTCACTTTTGTCACCAAATATCTTAATAGAGATGGATAAGTCTCACTCTGTTCTATTTATGTTTCTCTCTCTCTCTCTCTCTCTCTCTCTCTCTACATTATTATATTTGATGTTCCTGATTATTTATGATTTTCAGGACTACAAAGATGTGGGAAGAGTTGCAGATTAAGATGGATCAACTACCTTAGGCCAGACCTAAAACGAGGGAGCTTCACCCAACAAGAAGAATCACTCATTATTGAACTCCACAGGATCCTAGGCAACAGGTACAAAAGGAATTAATGTAAAAATTTGTTAATATTTCTACCCCCCCCAAATAAAAAAAAATGTTTTTTCTCCTTTACATGTGATATTCTATGGACAGATGGGCTCAGATAGCCAAGCACCTCCCAGGAAGAACAGACAATGAGGTGAAGAACTACTGGAACTCCAGTCTAAAGAAGAAACTCATCCTCTCACATGGACTTCATGGCCTCAGCCTTCCTGAGATCTCAAGCCAAATCTTCACTTCTACTGAGGACCTCTTGTCCATCAACACCTTCCCAAATCAAATGTTCTATCCCCAAGACCAATTTTCCCAACATCAGTGCCACAAAACCAGTTTCATGAGGACCCGAGTGCAAACATGTTCAGTTACATCTCAGACAAGGACACTAGTAGTGTTGTTAGTGCTGTCAATGTAACTCCACCTGACATAACATGGTTCATGGAATTCCCCCACCAACATCAACACCAACACCAACAGACCAAGTTTGCCATGCCTAGTGAGCCACCAATTTCATCGATGCCCGGGCTTTGCGAGATCTCTGATAGTGGAGAGGTTCCATTAGTACAACCATACCCAATGGCGCACCAGCTCTACGATCCACAGAGATCTGTGAATCAGATTGTCCACATCGATATCGCGATGGGATCCTCGTCGATGTCATCATCTTCTTCGAATGTCGTTCCTTACCCTGGCTTCCCATTGAGCAACCATCACCCCACCAGTCAATGGGATCAATAGGCTTAATTTGTGGGGAGTAGTAAATAATAAATATATGATGCATTTATCTTAATAAAGAGGTGTGTAGTGAATTGGTTTGTTGTTGCTTAATGTGGGGAAGTGATTAGAAGTAGAAATCTGCATAGGTTGTCTGAGACCTCTGTGTTTTGCCTAGTTTGGGTACTGGGGGTGCTGTGCACTGCAAACATTTGTGCAGGTCCTATGTTACATGGAATTGGAAGCTATTAATGTATTTGTCTCTCCCCCTCCCCACATCTCTTTTATAGCAAAATATATTAAGGAAAAAGTGCTCCCAAATTCATAGTGAACATATTTTATTTAGATCATTGCAAAGTAATTTTGGATTTGATTCACTATGTGAAAACATGCTCATGTCAGTAACATTGCTCAATCTGTTGTCTTACAAACAGTTTCTGTGGATGCATTAACTCAAACAATGAAATAACTTCTTAAATGTCTCTTTGATGTCCACATGGACCTCCACATGGAGTTCAAACATGCCAATTTCATGTGTATAGTTAGCAAGGGAAAAGCACATTACTACAATATACATATTCAAATACCAAAAAACTACTAGAGAGGCAATTTTGGTTGAAAGAGTAAGTTACGAAATTATAAAGGAAAAAATATAATGTGAATTGTCCAAGTAATAATCGTGTTGATTAATATAAGAGCGTTATTACACATAGTTCGCGCAGACAGCCCATAGACAGTCCATATATCTCTATAAGACTATAACCATCAACAAGGTATATACCTCTTTATACTAGTTATATATTTCTTTATAAAAATTCAATTTTTTAATTTAATTGGTCCATGCAATATATACATCAAGAATGTATATACCTCATTAGATGAGATTTACCATTTAAAAAAAATTAAAATATGTGAATTATTTTCATCAGATTGCCCTGTGGACTATCCCTAACATTTTCCTTATTATAGATGAGTAAAATGACAAGGTTTAAACATAACCACAATGATCAATCTTATTGCCATTCCTATGAATGCTTAGGCTTTGTTTAGATTCATGTGTTGGTGAATTCTGCATTTCAATATCTCAAAAAAAGCTAAGGGACCATTTCGATCCGCAGTTAAACATATTCTATGATGGAAAACAGTGTCTACCATCATTGTAGATCCAAACAAAATGTGATATTTGTGTTTATTTAATAAACTGGACGTTGCAGAGTAATTTTATTCATGTTTGAGAAGCTATCAAAACACCGCTTCTCTACCACCTCTGCTTTTCTGTACACCAAGTCCCACTCCGCACACCACCCTAAATGGGGATTCAAACATGCATTATGTTTTTACATCTGTAACTCATTTTTATGTTTTTCAATAAAAAAAACTACTTTTAAAGAACTATGAAAATTACTCAATTCAAAAGTTGAGTTGAAATTTAAGAATTGACCGCTTTTTCAAACTCACTTCCAAGACCTTAACAATAAGTTCAGGAGTCGGATTTGTAAACAGGGCTTCTATATAAATTTTTTATATCGTGGGTTGGATGTGTAAATAGGGGCGTGCAAAACAGTTTTGAGACATCCAGGAATGCCATCCGTTGGTTGAGAATCCCACGGATGAAAATCACTTAACTCTCTCTCTCTCTCCTTAGTTTCGACTGTCCGAACGAATCGATTATCAGGCTTTTAAGGTGCCTTGATAATTCCCGGTTGCTCCAAGGCAGGAAGAGAACCATTACATGAACATTATTGAATCTTTAGCCAAAGGAAAATGATATGTCCAACCCTTTGTTGAGCTCCTATTGCAGTCCAGGTTTTCTTTCTTTTTTTAAAAATATCATGTATATTCCTATTGGAGTATATGGTGTTATATAAAATAAAGCATATATACTTTCATAGCGTATGGAGCTGTAAAACAGAATGAGTGTATCAGCGCTCTTGGCCAAATGTTTTTTCTACTTGCAGTTTTGGATTATCGTGCACAGTATGTGTGTGCGTTATAAGGAAAATGATATGTCTAGTTCTATGTGTAGCTCTATCCACAATCTTATTGTTTTTTATATAAAAAAATATACATTCAGTCATTAAAGTATATATATTGTTATAGAACGTAAAATACATACTTGGATAGATTAGTTTTTTTTTTGAAAAATAAAAAAATAAATTTTTATACATGTTTTAGTTGAGTATATACAACATTATTAAAATTTACATTCTAATAACGGATTGTACAGGCAGTATAGGGCTAAAAATGAGGCCCACCAACTATGCTCCACGTATCGGCGGCCCATGACCTGATTGGCAATGGCCCACGACCCCCATTACCCACCACATATGGATCCGGCCCGTCAACCCTTCAATGCCCAACGACCGAGCATCAATCCAAGTCAGTAACTCTAGAACTTAATTTTAAATCAAAGATCATCAATTGTTGATTATCTAAATCTACACAGATATATCAAATCTAGAGCTATCATCTAACTGATCCTCTAAATTACAATAATATATCATGTATGTGGAATTAATCATCAATTGATCCAGAAGATCCCAACAAACAATTGATCCAGAAGATCCCAACAAATTATGTATATTTATTAATGAATAATGACTGCAATCCTGCAAATCCCACGAATAACACAAAATTATAATCTCTAGAATCTGGGATCCCATCTCACCCGTCTGATGGGAGAAGGATCCTCATAAGATTCTAGGGTTTTGACAAATAACACTATAAATAAGGAATCAATTCTCCTTACTGAGATATGTAAAAATTCTTTTTTACAACAACCCTAATTGTGCATTCTATTGACTTGAGTGTCGGACGGTCTTCTGCAGGTTACCCACAACCCTGTTTCCGATAACGTTTGAGGAGGAGAAGCGTCAACGACATAAAAAAACCATCGGGAGGAGTGAAGCAGACGGATCCTGACAACCCGAATTCAATTCGTCACTTTTTGGCCCTCCGGGTAGGATTGCATTTGAGTTGCAAAACATACTAGAATACGAGCCTCTATTTATTTTCTATTTGAATGGTTGAGCCCTTCAAATCAATGGAATTGTTAATTATTGGTGAGATCGTGTTGTCCCATGATTCAAGCAATGCTGCCACTACTCAACCAGGAGATATTAAAATCAAGATGCTGAGGTTCATCAGTTTTAGCCATCAATTAAACCCATGGACAAAAGCATATCACAATTTTATATGACGAATGAATAACAGCTCATCAAGTTTTTACTTTTTTTTTTTGAAAAAATTAATTAGAGGTCTATGTAATCACCCATGAATTATTTTTAAATTTTTAAAATTTTTTAAGTTTTTATTTAGTCCTTAAGGCGGTGAAAAATTATTTTTAGATCCCTCAAGCAGATGTCGTTATTGTATCTGTCAAAAATACCAAAATATTAACACTCTCTAGTACAATATTAAATATCTTTAGTGCACTGTTAGTACTTTTCAGTACATTATTAACCTTCACAAAATGTTAACATGCAGCGAGTGGCATTTTCAGTATTTTCGACTGACAGACTAATGACATCTATTTTCAGGGATCTAAAAACAACTTGAAACT
The DNA here is from genome assembly GCA_030737845.1 of Acorus calamus. Classification (NCBI taxonomy): domain Eukaryota; kingdom Viridiplantae; phylum Streptophyta; class Magnoliopsida; order Acorales; family Acoraceae; genus Acorus; species Acorus calamus. The sequence continues at coordinate 24,154,792 of CM060871.1, forward strand.
TTCAGGGAACTAAAAATAATTTACGGATGATCACATATACTCTTAATTAATTTATCCCTTTTTTTGTTGAATTAAATTTTATGGTTATGTTGACTTGGTTAGGCTCTGAGAGTGTACATGACAGTAATTAAAGATGATCACAGTCACACCATACTATTTGGAATACATTCTGTCCACACAAGGTCCTGAGAATGGGTCGTCAATCAAGTGGCCAAATGCAATGGGAAGACTCGAGACACAGTCTTGTTGGCAGTTGTTGTCTAAGAAAGTCTTGTGAGCCTTCATTGCCACACCATTTATGGGAAGACTCAATAGTCATTATTAATAGTAGTAGTCTGTTTTGATCCACTGTTGTTAATGAATTTGTAGGCTACAAGACCTTTGTATATCATCTAGTGAGTTATGTATTTTAGTAAATACTCAAAATAATTATATGAAATCATTTATAGAATATATAAGAAAAACTCTAACGCATCCTTATCGGTGAGGAGTTTTTGAGAGTGGAATAGAATAACGAGAGTGCTTTGGTTAGATATCTTATTAACGGGAGGTTCAAAGTCATTGCGACTTTTTTTTTTGTATTTTGTTTTATTTCTCTCTGTTCCTCTCATCTCCCATTCAGACATTGTTTATTTAGTTATCTTTAATGAAATAGATATACCTACAATTTATCTCAAAAAAAGAAAAACTCTAACAAGATATATACCTCATTATGGTAAGTGCATGTTGGAGCTATAAAATGTGTTTAGTTCCACAATGCTCAATTAGGTTAGTCCTTATTTTTGAAATTCTTGACTCCACTGCTATGATTTTGGCAAGAGAAATGCTCAAATGCACTCAGGTCATGTCCAGTTTTAGGTTCACAAGATCATACATACACTGAACTTTTTCCAGTTTCAATCATGTCTAAGTGTTACTACTAAAAGATACATCACTAAAAAAGCATGCAATTTAAATAGGCAAATGAACATCCATTGTCGATATTTTATGGAAAACATATTTAACCTAACAGATTCATCATTGTTTTCAGAATCAACCAGATCCAAAAGGATAAAAACAATTAATACTTTAACAGGAAAATAAAATGGGTCTAAACATTGTAAGATACCTGTATCATTTTTAGAAAAATCAGAACAAATGCATATTGGTATGCAAAGAAGCAGTAAAAAATTATTCTTTTTTTTCTTTTGTTTCTTCATGATTTTAGGTTTTGGGTTGAAAAAAAAGATGGATTTTCATACCTCTCCATATCTTTTAAAAGAGAACAGTGTTGTAACAAACAGTGTGCAGGACAGTCCTGTACACTTTTTGATATTTTTAAAATAATAAACCTATGCTTTATGATATATTAAGAATTATATAGACTCATTAAATAAAAATTATAAAAAATTGCTAATGAAATATATACATCATTTAAAATTGCTTTATGTTAGTATAAACTGTCCTCGCGAATGGCATATAACAATATCCCCCTCTAAACTGACTGAAATACATATAATCCCCTGATTGTTTTTAAAATTCTTATAACCCCCTGAAAATATCTAATAAATCTAAATAACCCCCTGAATAAAATTTACATTTACAATTATGAATGTTATGTTTAGTTAACCCTAATAGAAAATACAGTATATCAAAAAATTCCCTATAATATGTTAAAAATATGAAAAAACTTCTATAAATGACGATAGAGTTTTATAATATATCCAGAGAGGGTAAAATCGTCATTTTCATAGGATTTTTCACATTTTTAATACATTGTAATGATTTTTTTAGTATATTATATTTTTAATCAGAGTAAACCAAACAAAATATTAATCATTTATTAACGAAAATTTTATTCATTGCGTTATTTGGATTTAGCAAGTGTTTTTAGGAGACTATATAGATTTTAAGAAAAGTCAGGGAGTTATATATGGATTTCAATCATATTTCGGTAGGGCTGGTAAACGAACCACGCCATTCGGGCTTGGCTCGGTTTGAGCTCGTTCAGGCTCGTTCAATTAAATAAATGAGCGAGCTTAAACAATTTTTAAAGCTCGGTTAGGCTCGGAACCTGGATTGAGCTTCATTTTATGTTCAAACTCGACTCGTTTGTGTTATAAAAACTAAGTTGAAGCTTAACTAAACTCTTTTATAAAATCAGGACATTAAATCAATACAAAGTTATGCTCGTTTAAGTCATGAACTTAGTTTATTTAGGCTAAAATTTTATTTTTAACCCCTAAAAACCTTAAAATAAAGAAGAATACTAGGCTCGTTGACACTCGTGAGCTCGACTCGACTTAGCCCGGTTCGATTCATTTATAAACGAATTGGGATTGAACATGTCAAAGTTTGACTTGTTTGACTCGTTTACCACCCTTATATTTCGGGGGTTTGTATGAATTTTTTTCATAATTAATTAAAAAAAATTGCTTTTTATGTTGGTTAAGAATCCACTTTTTTATTAGCACAAAAAAAGAATCCAAACTTTTTTTATTACCAAATTTTTTTTTCTAGGTAATGTCTGAATCATTCCCGGAGCCCAAACTTTTTATCCCCCCTTTTTTATTCCTCTCTTCATCACAAGACACCATCTTCGTCACCCCTTTTGACTCGGCAACTTTGCCTCCATTAAAACTTCGATTCGCGACCTCTCAATCTCACATGATGACGTCGTCTTCGGTGACGAAGAACAACCTCCCTCCCTCCCTCGTCTCCAACCTCCAGAGCGTCCTCATCAGCAGAAGAGCCGGTGCCGGATGCGACGATGGCGGCGACGGAGGAGGAGAAGAACCTCCTCCCATGAAGCCCGTCGATGATTCGGTGGAAGTCCCTGCCGAGGCGGACCCGGTGGAGGTCCCTCCGGAGAAGCCTGTCGTTCTGATCACGAACGGGGAGGGGATCGAATCGCCGGGCCTCGTCGCTCTCGTGGAGGCCCTTGTCTCCGGGGGTCGGTTCGACGTCAATGTCTGCGCCCCCCAATCGTGTGTTCTCTCTCTCTCATTGCCTTCTTTGTGATTTATTTATTCTGTTGTGATTTGGGAGTTGTTAGGCTGTTTCAGGTGATGGGTCTTTCTTGAATTTTGGGAATTTTGTTGTTGTTTAGTTTTGTGATGTGATTTCGGGAAATGATGGGTCTTTCATGTTTTTGTCGATGTTTGGGGTTTTTCTGGTCTCCTGCATTGTCCTCTTCAATTTTTTTTGGGGGGAATTGTTTGTTGGTTTCCATTGTTTTGATGATTCATATTGTTTTACTGGATGAATACTGGGTTTTTGAAATTTTGTATATTTGTTGGTGTCATTCTCCAACAAAGTGTGCACTTTGCGCTCATCAACGGTCCATCATTTGAGGTTGACCTTAATATGCAGTCTATGTCTCCAGGGTATGTGTAGCCGCATATACCACATATATGGTATTTGTGGTCGCACATTGTGTGAAATATCCGTTCGAATGAGCCTGAATATGACCTTTTCTGCAACAAGCGTTCAAACCCGTTTGAATGGGGTCCGTTCCTACCTTCAGGCTTTCGAACCCCATTCGAGCGGGGTGTGATGGGAGATGGTTCTCTGGGAGGATTTTTGGGAATGAACCTTGTTCAAACAAGATTTAGTCCCACGATTTAGGCATTCGCGTTCGAATGGGGTTCGAGTCACCCTTTAGACATTCAAACCACAATTTGAACAAGGTTTATTCCAGCTTTCAGGTGTTCAAATCCCGTTTGGACGGGGTTCATTACCAGTCTTCAACCATTGTAGCATGCGCGATCACACATGCTGCTAGGCACACATTGGCCTGTGCGGCTGCATAGGCTGCAGATACTGGTATGGGGTATCCCCTCTTCACCAAGGGGATACATTCATGCGGCACATGATATTTTAAAGAAAGAATTATGAGTAGAAACATAGTTGCCTTTTTTTGCTTAAAAATTTATATTTCTTTTAAACTTAACCGTTCCTTGTTAGGTTGGTAGAGGTATCCCCTCTTCACCAAGAGGTTTCTTCTATAATATGATTACTTTATTTCGGGTATTCATTTCTTTAAGCAATGAATATTGTCAAAAAAATAAATATTCCTTTTAGGTTTTGATGGGCCTTACTGTTTATGGAGTTCCTCTCTGTCTGTCTTTGTTCAGGAATCTATATGTTTGCTTTTGGAAGTGATTGTGGATTTCTGATTTCCCACTTATTTTACTTTTGGTGGAATGCTACTTTTTCCCCTGGAAAATTGTTTCTCTTTTATTGATTTGTAATAATCTATGATTTCTTTCATTGTCAATATGTTTTTGTTGTTTCCTCTCTCCGTTGAATAGTGAACATTGATGATTTTTGTGAATGGTTGTTTTTGTGTAAGGATTAATTCTGATTGCCCATTTTATTTTGTTCAAGGGATAAATCCGTTTCGGGCCATTCGGTTACACTTAAGGAGACAATAACCGTGAGCTCTGCAGAAATTAGTGGAGCCACAGCCTTTGAAGTTTCTGGTAGGATGAAGTTTAAGGGACAATCACTCTTAAGCACACACACGACACAATTATGCCTATGTTTATTTTTTTGCTGTCATCAAACATGAATGGTTATGTCAATTTTGCATAGAGTTTTATGGTGCATATGTGCTTGTATTTTTGGAATGCTTGGATTTTTTTTAGATCATCTTTGTTTTTGCATTCTTAGTAATTTTTATTAAGAGTAGTCTATGAGCTTTCATTTATTTCTTAATGTTTAAGTTTATAAGTTGAATAGGGACCCCTGTGGATTGCATCTCGTTAGCTCTGTCTGGAGCTTTATTTTCTTGGTCCAAGCCCACACTGGTATGGATTTACACGAATATTACCCTGAATATTTATAGCTTATTTATTGGTCATTTTAAGGATGGCTCTTTTACAAGATTTTCTATATATTTTGTAGGTGATAAGTGGCATTAACAAGGGAATTAGCTGCGGACATCACATGTAAGTATGTGATCTTTATTTTTCTCTATTTGTATTGTTACCATAAAAACTGTGTGCTGAAATTAACTAATTGCTGATATCATTGCTGGTTAGTCTTTTCATTGCTCACGAACAATAGCATTCAACTTCTTCCCAGTGGTATTTTTTTCTAATGTTCTGTCGAATTACAGGTTCTACTCAGGTGTAGTTGCTGGAGCTAGGGAGGCTTTAGTTAATGGTGTACCCTCTCTATCGATTTCTTTGAATTGGTAAATGAATCCTTTGTCATAGTTTTCATGGTTATATGGTTTGAGACAGTCTACACATCTTTTCAATGTGGTCTCTTTAAATTTTTTTAGGAAGAAGGATGAAAGTCATGAGAGTGACTTCAAGGATGCAGTTGATGTTTGCCTGCCATTAATACATGCTGCTATTAGGGACATAGAGAAGGGGATTTTCCCCACTCATTGCTCACTGGATGTCGAGATTCCTACTTCTCCATCTACAAACAAGGTGTGCAATTTCATGATTTATTCAGCTTTATAAATCTGGAATATGTGCAAAATATAGATATTTTAATCTACTTGATCAGTATGCCTTCAACTGTCAAAGTTTCTGTTCTTAAACCCCTAGCAATTGTTCACAAGTATTTCCACATTACATGTTTTCCACACAGGAGTTTACCACCATAGATTCATTTATCAGGGTTAACTCCAAAAGAAGTACTTTGGGGACATATGAGAGACCTGTAACACAAAGTAGAAAGGAGAAAAACAGAAATCATATAAAGGGGATACACACATCAAAAGTCACCCACATATAAACTACCCTCCCTTGAAAACCTTACTCTCTGCCACCACATGATGAATCTTCTTATCTGTCCAAGACCTGAAAACTGACTCCCACAAATTTTCAAATTACAGAGGAGGGCGGTGGGCAGAGGACAGAGGAGGCAGGGAAGGGGGGTGGGGGAGGAAGAGAGAAAAAGAGAGAGGGAGAGAGAAAGAGAGCCGGGGAAGGGGGAGGAGGGGTGGAGGTGGGTGGGAAGCGGAGGAGGTTGGGTAAGGGGAGGGGAATAGAGAGAGAGAGAGAAGGAGAGGGAGAGGCCAGGGAGAGAGAGCGAGGCTGGCCTCCTCCGCCCCCTCCCCGGTTCTCTCCCTGTCCCTCTCTTTCCCTCCCTCTCTCTCTTTCTATCTCCCTCTCCCCCTCCCCGGCCTCCGACTTCCTCCGCTCGCTGCCCCGTTGACCTTCTCTGCCACCTGTCACCCTCCTCTCTCTCTTTCTCTCTTCCCCTTTTTCTTTATCTCTCTTCCCCTTTCCCCTATTTTCCCCACCAATCAGATGGAGGGTTGATTGGTGGTGATAAAATACTTCCATCAACCAACCTTTTTCCACTTGATATTCATGGAATCAATCCCAATTTGTATTTACCCCAAATGCTTAGAAGCAAAACAATGCAAAACTAATGTCCGTGAAACCCGTTTGAAAAGTATGATTTTGTATAAAGTATAAAGTAACTTAATAAAACTTGATTTACAGGAAGTTCACTTTCTTTACTTTTCAAAAATCATACCTTTTGTGTTAAAAGCTGAAAATGAACTTATTAATTAAACATGTTTTTCCAGAATTGTTTGGAAATATGTTTGGCGTTTTTTATATTTGAAAAAGCAAAAGGTTACCTAAACGTGTGTCCAAACGATACCCCAAATTCTCTCCATATTGGCTTTCCTCTTGAAGATTTTCTCAAGTTATCATACATGGACGTTCATTCTTCGCACAATTCAACATATGAAATCTGTCATTTGTCTCAATAGATGAAGAAGTCATGGTATTATGAATTGATGGGCCAAGCAGAAATTAAAATCCATGACAATATTGTTTTGGATTTAGTTGGTATACATGCTTGGTTGCATTTCTACATGATTATAATGATATGATATTGAAGGAAAAGGAGAGATCAGAACAAAAATAACAGAAGAGAATGTCTTGGAAAAGGCTGGGTTGGAGATTGGTGATGTTCATGATTTGTGGGGGTAGAAATTGCAAAAAGAAAGGCGCATATCATTTAGAATTTAGAGAAGAATAAGAGGGTTTAGAAAAGGAGAAGAGTAATAGTTGGCAAGTAGGCTTCATAAAAACCATTGAGCCCATGATGATCCAACTTCTATCCTTGATTTAGTTCTCCCCCTTTCATTTATCATTGAAGAAGATGTTTAATGACAGAAAAGGGACTCAGATTAAGCCTGTCAACGGACCAGATATGGAGCGGATATGGTCATATCCGTATCCGTATCCGAAATTTTTTTTATATCCGTATCCGTATCCGTATCCGACGGATATTTAAAAAGTGTATCCGTATCCGATCCGAAATTTCGGATACGGATTCGGATAATTATCCGAAATATCCGAAATAAATAAATAAATAATTAAATATAAAAAAATTTCATTTAAAGTTTAAAAATTGACTTAAAATTAAAAATTCACAAACACACGTCATAACTTTACAACTATTAGAAAGAATAAATAAATAATTAAACATAACAAATTTTCATTTAAAGTTCAAAAATTGACTTAAAATTAAAAATTCACAAACACAAGTCCTAACTTTACAACTATTAGAAAAAATGTGAGTCACTTGATCAAAATCCAATGGTAGATATTAAATACTAATATTATTTTTTTAATGCCATTGGATACGGATATTTTTCGGATCGGATAGGGGTATATCCGTATCCGATCCGAAAATTTTCGGATACGGATTATTTTTTCGGATACGGATACGGATTTTTCGGATATCGGATATTTTCTGCATTTTCGGATACGGATTTGGATCAGATGCGGATATTTTTTCGGATAATTGACAGGCTTAACTCAGATCTTCCTGATGAAGCTGAGCATATTCCTTGGAAGGGGTGGGGTTGGTTCATGCATTCTCGTTTTACAGGTCATTCGAAGCAGAATACTGTCTTATCTTCTACTGTAAATTAAAGGCACTTATATTTGAGACGGCATTTTGTGAGCCTTTAGAAAGTTAAATAGCAGTGGACCTTAAGAACAATGGCGTGTGTTCTCCAATATTTTTAGGTTAACGAATCCAATTCTCTATGAGGCCTAATGGGGTTCAGTTTCTCTAGATTAGTTCCAGATCTTACCCGTCCACGTACCACTTGGTTGAGCCAATCCATGAGAGCTGAAAATTTTCTTTTGACTGTTACAGTGGAGCTCTAAACAAGCCAATCAGAGTTAGCTTTGCTCAATACTAGCCCTGCACAGATTGATTTAATGAATCATTGCTGCAAAAAATGAAGATGATCAATATTTTGGTATTTAATAAATCCATCAAATTATGATCTTATAATTCACAGTTGGATTGTACTACATGCAGTCTTTAGTATTTCATATGTATGCTGTTTGCCTTTTTTTTCAGAGGCATGGCCTTACTGTCCCCCTCCTTGTGGGCTTCTTATTTTTCCTTTATTATTATCTAGAAACTTACTGGTAGTGTGCTCCCACCTTTTCTCGAAGAAAAAAAATCTTAGCATCTTACCATGTTCTGAATGGAAATTTCATGCCTTTATTCCTTGTCATGGTTTCTGGGCTTGTTAACATTTCTAATTATGTTAGGCCCTAATGAAGATTTCAAATAGTATCATATTTACTCTGATGCCTATTGACCAAGGGAATTTATTTTGTTACTTTGTATCATATTGAAGCCTGTCTACATTTTGGGATGTGCCACTGAAAATGTGTAAAGTAAAAGGCTCTTGATCTCCCGAGAGATTAAAAAGATTTGTATTTATGGTTTAAATGGGATTAGTTAGACATCAGTGATATATTTAATGTGAAGTGTAAAACTAAAGACTGCATTGGCCTGTCTGTATTGTGTATTCTTGACCTAAAGTCCCAAAATGATGTCAGTGTAAGTTTGTGCACTTTATGTGCATTGAACATATTCTTTAGAAGGGGTGGGGTTGGTTCATGCATTTCTTATTTTACTGGTAATTTTAAACAGTATACTATATTACTTCGTCTTCTACCAGAAATTGAAGACACTTGTCCATGAACCATCATGTTTGTGGGCTTTGGAAATCTTGATGGCAGTGGATCTTAAGGACAATGGTGTGTGTTCTCCATTAATTTTAGGTTAAGGAATGCAATGTAAAGCCTAATGAGATTTTGTTTGTTTAGATGGGCTCCAGATCTTACCTGTCCACATACTATGTTGAAGCACTTAAGATCTCTGGTTTACATATTTGCTCAAACGAGATTCTACTCTTATCACAAGGAGTTTGTTGGCACTTGGTTGAGTCAATTCAGGAGAGCTGAAATTCTTCTTTCGACTGTTACAGCTGCGCTTCAAACAAACCAATCAGAGTTAGCTTTGTTCAACACTAGCCCTACACATAGATTTTTATGAATCATTAGCTGCACAAAATGAAGGCTATCGATATTTCGGTATTCATTCAATCCCACAATATGATCTTGTAATTTACAATCGGATTGTACTTCATGCAGCCTTTAATATTTGATATGTATTCTGTTTGCCTTTTTTTTTTATACCAGAGGTAAGGCCTTACTGTCCCCTTCTTTGTTTGGAGCTTCTTGTTTCTTTATCATCTATAATCTTACCGGTGGTGTACTCGCACCTATTCTCAAAGAGAAGATAAGTCTTAGCATCTTACCTTGCTCTTGAACAGAGATCTCATGGATATACTCCTTGTCATGGTTTATAGGCTTGTTAACATTATTAATTATGTTCGGTCCTAATGAAGGTTTCCAAATAGTATCACATTGGCCATGATGTCTATTTACCTTGAGAATGTTAATTTAATCTGTTAGTTTGTATCACATTGAAGCCTGTTAATATTGTATGATGTGCCACTGAAAGATGTGTAGAGTACAAGGTTCTTTGTCTCTCGAGAGCTTAAAAACATTTGTATTTATGGTTTAAATGGGATTGGTTAGATATATTTTAATGTTTGTCTAAAACTCTGTAAACTGGATAGGCCTGCATGTATTATGTATACATGACCAATGCCAGTCTAAGTTTGTGCATTTTATGTGCATTGAGGGCTTTGTATTTTGCTTCTTTTGGCCTTAATTTATAAATATACAGGTTGTAGAATTCTGTGTCAAATCAGATTCATTTTTGTTGATTGATATCTTAAATTTCTTTGATTTTGATTTTATATCAATGTTTTGACATCGATAGGGCTTCAAAGTCACCAAACAAAGCTTGTGGAGGTCAACTACTCATTGGCAAGCTGTGTCAGCAAATAGACACCCTTCTGGTGGGCAATTTATGTCGAAGCACCAAAGTCTTGGCATCCAGCTTGCACAGCTCAGTCGAGATGCTTCTGCAGCGGTCATTATCTTCCACAAACCAACACACTTTCTCTAATATTTTGATTTCCAGATAGCATTTAATGATGTTTTAATCTCAAGAATGATATGTGGTTTATAGGGGGCAGCGCGTCGCTTCAATTCGCAGAGGAAAAATGTGGAGGTAGTAGAATCAGTTGCAGCTGGAAAACCTTATACACAGAAAGAAACAGTGAGAAAGTACTTTCGTCTAGAGGTATGATCCTTTAAGAGAGGCATAATGCCTATGAAAATAATAATGGAATGAGCTTTGTGTAACTTACCAAAGTGATGGTATTAATATAAATTATAGTTATTGTAGTTTGTATATGTGATTATGTTCTGCTGACAATTCCTTCATATAGATAGCCCAGCTATGCTTTTTGCTTCTTTTTTCCCTCAATTTTCTTTGGATCAAAACATGTCAGCCACTTATGTATATAGAAATACAATCATGCATGTGTGTGGGTGTGCCAGAAAGAAGCAGTGAGAAAGTATTTTTGTCTTGAGGTATGATCCTTGAAGAGAGGCATAATGCATATGAAAGTAATAATGGACCGAGCTTTGTGTATCTTACCAAAGTGTTGGTATGGTGTTGATACAAATTATAGTCACTGTAGTTTGTATATGTTCTGCTGCCAACTCCTCATTCATATAGATAGCCCAGTTATGCTTTGCTCTCTTTGGAACAAATTACGTCCACCGCTTGTGTACATAGAAATACAATCATGTGTGTTAAGCTGGCTGTACTTGTATATTGCATTTTTATATTGTGGTTTTTCTACTGATATAAATTAAACATCCCAGAGTAGAAGTTTTTTTCCATTGTGTTTTAAGTTAGTAGGTTATGTTAACATTGTTCAATGATTTAAAATATTTAGTGGTATAACCACTGTAACTTACCCTTTTGACCTATTACATATCAGACGGGAACCTGCTGGTTCAAATCTGAGTTGGTTTTGGCGAACAGATTTGTTTTGGTCTGTGTACTGGTTCATAAAATTTGTGATGATTCAAAACAAATTGATGGTGTTAGGAAACAGACATGAGGACTGGAAAAAAGGAATTTTTATCTATTTGGTCGAAATTTAATCCATTCACGCCAATCCTTCTAAGCAGGTCCATCCATCCACACTAAAAGTTTCAAAATTTTGACCTCTATTTTGTTACATTGGTCACTCTATGACGGCATATGGTGAGATATACTTTATGGTCATAATTTAAGATACTTTATTCTTCTGCACATGCATTGTACAGTTATACGGCACTGTGTAGGTGCCTAATTAGATCCAATAGTATTTGCAATTTTTTATACATGAACTGATCATGAATCATGCGATGGCTTAAAACTTTTTCTACACCCAAACTGAATGGAATAGATATACAAGGTATCAGTAACCTAACTTATTTGGAACTATTCTGTATACAAATTATATATTTGAATTCGTTGGATTACCTGCAATCTAGGTTGTTTCCTGTGAAATAAAAGTTTCTGGAAGTCTAGTATCTCACAATTTACCTGCATTGTATAAGGGGATTCTAATGATTTTTTTAATGATTGTTGTTGTGTATATAGAGACATCAAGGTAATTTGTAGAAAGATAACATTTTTTGAAGTAGACTTCCCAAGAAGCATTGTGATGTTTGTCATGATAACTTTTGTGCCTTTTCGTGTTATTGTTCATTCTCTAGTTCTGAAGAAAATAAATATTTTCATTTTATTTCTATTCATGTATTCTCCATGTTAACATGAAAATATTTCTTACTCACCAGTTCATGGAGAAAGAACAAGAAGACACAGATGAAGATATGGATTTCAGAGCGCTTGAAAATGGCTTTGTGAGTTTACATCATATTTTTGAGTGCCAGTTTTTGGAATTTATGTGAAAAGTTTATCTATATATCATTAAAACTTTGCAGGTAGCTGTAACTCCATTACATGTACCTTCTCTTGTTGAATCGGAAATGCAAAGATTGGCTTCAGACTGGATTGCATCTGCTCTTGGGGGAGATAATTGAGCTTCTTATAGCCGAAATTCGATTCATCATTGTGTACATTAGGTTGGTTTTTCTAAGATATTTTTGATTGTGTTAATCCTGATCTCTAATTCAAATTTGATGCGTTCATTTACTCAATATGCTTCATTTGGTTTTGGTTTTGGCTTTGGTTATGTAATTCAGAAGGCATAATTTATAACCCATTTTCATTTGGTTCTAAGTTGTAATTTGTTACTGTGGGTCATGATTCCATGTTTCCTTTTTTTTCCACCTGTATTTTTAATTGATTTTCTCTTTTTATCCCCTTCGTGTCATTATATGAACAATTCCATTAAAGCAATATTGGAGTCTGCAAATCAACCCAGTATAGACATTTAGCCCCAATTTGGGTAGAATAGGGGTGAAAAAGCACAAATAATGTGTTTGAGGTGTGAATAAGTTGATATTTGTCTTTCATAACCTTCAAAATAGAGTTATTCCATCATCTCTTTTAAATCATTCAAAGAAATTTTTTTTTTTTTATCTTTTTTAAATTTATCCGCTAACTTATTTTTTATGATCAACTTATTTATGGTGAGTTAAATAACAAAAATTTTATTATTTTGTTTTTCAATGAAAATAAATTAAAAATACAACTAAACAAAAAATAGTTTATTGTGCTAGTATAGTTATTAATACTGAAATAATTATATATACTGAAAATTGTTCAGTTGCTATTTGAGCATGGACTTGGAATTCCTCAAAGTAGGGGTCTTCAACAGGCCTGAAACCCCGGCCAGGGCCCGTTCGTGGGCCAGGCCGACCCGGACCGTTTTCAGGGCTGGCCGGGCTTGGGCCTGGTTCTAGGGCCCGGCCCGCCCTGCAGGCCCGTCCGAACTGGGCCCGTTCGGGATGGCCCGCAGGCTTGCCCATGGGCCCGGCCCGTAGGCCTTTGGGGAGCAATCTAATAAATGAGTAACATGTAATTTTTATTTGAATTGTGGTTGAATTATATAAATTGTTGACATTTACGTAAGTGTCAACCTAGTTCAATACCAGTGGTGGAGCCACCATAGGACCAGGGCTCATGTGTTCCCCTGGATTTTTTAATTTATTTTTATATCCTTTTAATTTGTTTCTAGGTCTTTGTAATTTTTTGTGGTAAGTTAATTGTAATTAGGGTCCATAGATCATAGGCCCCACCTACATATGAAATTCTCTAAACAACAATCACTCACAACTAAATAAAATAAAAATAAAAATAAAACAAAATTAAAACAATCATCTATTATCCATTTGGACCATCTATATGTATAGTGTGCACTCACCCCTTCTTTTAATTAACCCTCCCCCTCCACATAGCACAAAAGTCATTTTTAACTCTCCCTTTTCATTTACCCCCGAGCCACCTTTTATCCATACCCTATAAACAGCTATAGAAGCATGAATTCCACTTCTCAGCGTCTTCACCTAAGTGCCCATCTTGAAAAAAAAAATTTGAATCTCTTTTTTTCTTTTTCTTTTTATATCTCAACTGTTCTTAATATCAATCTTCATCTTTAAATAATTTTTACTTCTTATTCTATTAAATGTCTCACAATTGTTACTAATTTATTTAAAGTTTAAAATATTTGTATAAATATATAAAATAATCAAATCATTTAACATTTTCAGAATATGAAACCTCATCGAAGTCAAATTTAAAGATATGTATTGTTAGATTTATGTTTTGACATTTTTTTAATGAATTATCAATATAAAATATGACATATCATTTTAAAATATGATAATTATTTTTTATAATTATTCAGTGATATATTTTTGTATGAATGTCATTATTTCATTTTATACGTATTTTTAATCTATGCTATTGAAATAAAAAACACAATGATATAATTTAAAAAAATATTTATATAAGTCACATTAGACCCTCCCTTTGTAAAATTCCTGGCTCCGCCACTGTTCGGTACATGTAGTTATTCATTTTCTCAAGTAATTAATTTATTTAATATTTTTATTTTAAAATTTTAATAGATATAAATACTTTTTTTAACATTATACTTTAAATTTTATATTTTTTTAACATTATATACAAATGAACAACTTAAAATAAAAAATAAAAAAGAAATAAGATGCTTAGAATTTAGGCCCGTAGGCCCGCCCATGGGCCCGAACCCAGGCCCGGCCCGTGGGCAGGGCCTGGACCTTTTTTTGGCCGCGGGCCGGCCTGGACGAGGCCCGCTTCATATGCACATGGTATAATTTTTCAGATATTTTTATAATAATATAACAATAATGATATTACTAAAATGCAATTAGCCATTAAATAAATTAATAAATTCACATACATATGAAGTACAAACAATTGTAAATAAATGACATCACATCATAACACAATTTAGTGGATAGATTACTAGAAAGAGAGCGCCACCTGCCTTGATACCAAGTGAGGATAATCCAAAACCTTTGCTTTCATTTTTTGAAAAAATATGGTGATTAAAATGACGAATAAATTCAATTGTGAGAAAACCCATTTTCTATCCTTTTTAAAAATATACCTTTTATATTAAAAATTGTAACAAATTTTTTATTTAATTTGTTTTTGTAAAGTCATTTGAAAATATGTATGTACTTTTCATTTTTATTTTATTTTAAATCATGCTCTTAGATTATATTTGTTCCTACACGATCCTACCATTTCATTTTTGTGCTTGCGTGGATCTTCGCTTGCAAGGTATGTTGGTACAAGATTATGAGACACCTGCTTGAAATTTAACATATGTGCTTCTTGCAAACAATCCCCTTTATTATTCTTACCGTTTGGATAGCGGAATTGAGTTATTCTAGATAGATAATTATGTCAGTATAAATAACAAATCTACAAATCCCCGTTTGGAACGGGGATAGTTTTTATTCTAGGGTATAGATTTATCCAAGCATAAATGAGTATAAATAAGGATAAAGTGATTTTGTGTTTGGTTGTATTTTGAATTATTCTCATTGGTAAACGTAAGAATAAATGTTTTGTTGTTTTGGTAAAATGTGAATAAAGTATGAATAATGATTTATAAAATGTAAAAAAGTAATGATAGTTGATTTGACAAGTGATTTATAAGATGTGATGACAGTTGATTTGACAGTGGACCCACATATTCTTTAGGTGGAATAACCTAGGATAACTTTTATTCTAGGGTTGATTGGAATCCCTATACCACTTTATCAATGTTTATTTGGCATAATTTATCTGGGGTTATCCAAGGTAAACAAACACCCCCAAATACTTATCCGAGGTTATCCGGGGGGTTATACTCGTTCCAAACAGGGGCTAGAGATTTTCTGTTTGGTTGTGTTTTTTTTATTCTCATTGACAAAAGTAAGAATAAATATTGAGTTATTTGTTTAATAAAAGATAAAATATAAATAAAGTGTACAAAAATTGATTTGATATGTGGGCCCATTGATGTATAAGAGGTGTTGATAGATGGATTTGATGTGATGGGGTGTAAAAAGTTGATTTGACATGTGGGTCCATGAGAATAGATAAAGTGAGTATACCTTATCCTAGGGGTTGCTTAGAATTGTTATACTCTCTTATACTTGTTTAAACTGACTTAGTAATACCAAGTTATACCCTGCAAACAAACAACCATTTTTCCTATCCATTCTTATACCACCCTTATACTTGCTTATTCCGTTATACAAACGGGGGGTGAGGGTCTCGATAATTTTTTTTTTACATTAACAGAAAATAAGTTCATTCAATTTAAAATGAAATAAAATATTTTTTTATATTAAAGTATATATCTGATTAGATGTTATATATTATTTTTTAAAAATTAAAACACACAACAATGATAGAGTTCAAGACATTTTTTGACATATTCCTATATTAATAAGATTTTCACGAATGACATAAATTCATCAAAATACATTAATAATATATTTATCAATAATTTTTTAATTAATGAAAAAAATTCTCTTTTGATAAACACGAATAATCCAACCACACGTATTCATGAAAAAAAACTGTCAGTACGCGCCGATATGAAACTTTTTCATAGGTTCTTTGCTTCAACCCGTCGAACTCGCATCACAACCTCATAACCGTTAGTTCAGTGGACCTCCGACAATCATTTGGCGCTCCCACCGACATCTCCAACATCCAATCATTTCCTTCTCCAACTTCCTCGAAATCTCGCTCTCTCGACCGTCCCCATTCGATGGTCTCTCTCATGGCGGCCGCTGTCCTCCGCACGTCCCCGTCTCCTCCGTCTCTCTCCGCCTTCTCCAAGCTCAACTTTTGGTCGGTTCCGTTCTCCCGTCGCTCGATCTCCGTCTCTCCCGGGCGGTTCCCCCTCCAATCGCGTCTTAAGTCGGGTAGGTCTCGGATTTTATATGAAGGTCATGAAATCCGATTGTTTCTTGTTTTGCATCTCTGAAAATTTGTGTTTTTTTTTTTTTTTTGGGGGGGGGGGGGGGGGGTGTTGTTGGATTCACTTGTCAGCGAAGAGGAATGTGCGATTACAAATGGATGAGTGGGTTAAGATTGTTGTGGTTCTGAATTTTCTTGTGCATAATTGATATGAATTTTCCCCTGAAATTGCAGAAATCAAAATTTGGATGAGCTAAAACATGTAGCGAAAGATGCTATGAAGTATCAATACACGAGTTTAAAAGGACTTGCTATGTTATTTAAAATTCTTCAGTTTGCGCTATAATAATCATACCAAGTCCTGACAACTGGTGATCGTCCCTACATATTTCTCTAATTATATATGGAGAAACTAACCTTTTGGTGTGGAAGATGTTATATGACTACTGGTATTATTATCTCAATTGGTAAGTAGGTTGAGAGTTGAGACTCAAAGAAGCATACAAATTGGTAAAATATCCTTTCATTCCAAAAGAGGGGTGGTAAACTCAACAAATAAATATTCCAAAAGGGGTTCAAAACTTCTTGATCTAAGTGGTTTTGTTACCACTCTTTTATCGTGAACATTTGCATGTTTATTTCATACTTTAATGATTCCATTATAGGTTTATATGACTGTGGGAATCCATTTTTACGATAGAAGCCTTTCTCTTTTATATAATGGTATAAAGTTTTGTAGGTAGTTGTTACTGTTGAATTTACATTATTTCATTAACTATGAATCTTGACATAATAAATTTTGACTTCCGAAACACATTACAGACTTGGCCATCAGGGATCCTGAAAATCAAATAACAACCAAGAACTCAGAAATTATATTTCTGGGCACTGGAACAAGTGAGGGGATTCCCAGAGTGAGCTGTCTCACAAATCCATTGAAAAGATGTGTGGTATGCTTGAAATGCTCTGGACTTGAGTCATTGAAACTTTTTTTTTTTTTTGAAAAATAGTCACTGAAACTGTTGGATGATACATTTTTATATCAATAAGGCCATATGGCCCTTTTACCTTTTTTTTATTATTAAAAAAAAATCTATTTTTCTTTACTACATTGTTAGTTTTGGCCGCCTTCTTCAGGTTTGTTCGAAAGCAACTGAACCTGGAAACAGAAATAGGAGGCTCAACACGGGCATCCTGATCCGTTATATGACTTCTTCTGGAAAATTTAACATTCTTGTAGATGCTGGCAAGTATGTATTAGGGTCTTTTGTCTTATTTTCAAACAATACAAAATGCATCTTGTTGTCAAATATGTTAATTCATTTTTGTATGCATGTCTATGTACATGTTTCCCCATTTAACTATCCATTTGAGAATTGAGATTTCAGTTAAAATTGTTGCTTGTGCTTTTTGCCTGCTTTTACGAGTTCATACAATATCTGCAGAATCCTAATTAGAAATTTTTTTAAAATATTTTGCAATTTGTGCATAATGCTTATGCAGATAAATTTCTTTCACATAAGACTTAAGACAAAAAATTATCATTCAAATTTATGAGGGGCATATATCCATTTATTTATGAAATTTTGCCTTATCTTTCGTCATAAAATAATATAATGATTTTTTTAAAAAAAATTTGATTCTTCTATTTTTTAAAAAACAAAACATTTCCCCGATCATTATTCAAATAGGTTTTCCATGCGTATTATGCAGCTTACCAGTTTTTTGTTTTTCTGATGAGCTGTATCTTAGCCTTGTCTGACATTCTGATATAAGCCCCTTTGTGTCTTCTCCAAGGATACCATACCATCTATATCTATATTGTTAAATCCAAATAATTCATCCTGCATGTAGCAAATTGATTTTTTTTAACACTTTGTTGGCTTACTTAATAATGAGCAATCATTTCTATTTTATCTAATCAATTAATCTAATCTAATCATTACCTGTCTTCTTTTGTGTTTACATCTTTGAAATACCGGTTTTTCTTACAGTCATTTCTTTATACATATTTTTTGCAGGTTTTTCTACCACAGTGCTCTTCGCTGGTTTCCTAAATACGAGTAAGGGAGTGTTTCACTATAATTTAGACTGAAATGCTATGATCTTTATGATCCTCTGCTTTGTCATACATTCCAGTATAATATGTGTAAATATTAAACATTGGATTTCTATCAGAATTAATCATGGTTTATTCTTAATCTCGTGGCTCCCCAGTGACCCTATCTCAAGGATGTTCTCTTGGAGTAGGCTGGAAAGCTAATTATATATAATTTAAACAGTCAAGGGTACTTTGATTGATGAAACATTTAATGTTAGTTTGGAAAATCTGTAATCAAATTGTTAATAAGAACTTTTTTGATAATGGGGTCACACAGCTTGGAAGATTTCATCCTAGTCAGGCTGGACATGTAACTTGTTTGGCCTGCTCAGACTGGACATTACAAATAAATAAAAAAATTGACAGAATTGTCTGTTTTGTAAACTAGACTAAAGTATAACTACAAAATGTCAAATATGGTTGGAAGATGCAACATTTTGCATAGTAATATTTAAATCCTAGTATTGTTATCTCAGAACGGGTTGACAAGCAAAAACATAATAAGTCAATGTGATTGGGAGTGAAAGAGATGGCAAAGAATCGAGAGTTTGGAAGAGATGATCATGATCGAGATGAACACAGGCAAGAGCGAAAGAAACTAAGATGAGAAGGACATGAAAGAGAAATTGAGGTAGGGTTTTTTCTGGTTGCAGATGATGCCTTTTGAGATAAATAGATAGGTGTTCATGTTTACAATACTTTGATGAAAAAGAGAATGAGGTAGGGTTCTTACTGGTTGCAGATGATGCTTTGCCAGATAAATAGATAGTTATCCATTTTTGCAATACTTTGATTCGCAAGTGGAGAGCGACCATTTTGAAATTCACAGAAAAGATGAATCTTTATTTTATCATGTGAATTGCCAAAAAATTTTAACACGTCAGCTTTTCAAAACGACTGCATTGGTCAGGCTGGTTATTGCCATCACAAATGCTGGCCAGGTCTGTCAAGCCATATCATCACATGGAAAAAATGTCTTGTCAGACCGCACTTGTCCTGGTTAGGCCAAATTTAAAAATTATGAAAAATCCGGTGATGGAATTGGTTATTCCATCACCTATTGCAGATTAAGACTGAACTACCAATACCAAAGACGGAAGTACCAGATCCGTTCTTGGCATTACAAAATGTGGCCGGATGGGTTGAACATTGTCAAACAACCAACCTGGACAAGCCACACTTCTACACTGATCAGCTTAGTCTCATATCTACCTTGACTGCCCTTGTCAATCATGGGCTAGTTGCAGTGGATATAGATTGTAATAAAGGAGGAGACAAAAGAAACAATTAGGAATGTGGATGGGTGACTCATCCAAATGATTCCACATATTTTTGGATATTTACCATAATAGTCAATTTAGTGGATATCCTACCTTTGAAAAACAAAAATGTGAACGGGTGGTTCATTCGAATGATTCCACATGCAGTCTGTTGGAGAAAGTGATTGATCATGAATGAAATCTTCCAAGGGAAAAGTTTGCAATGTGAGAATCAGTGATTGCATTTTGGGTTATAAACAGTTTTGGGAAAAATGCATTTTGGTATTGGGTTGTTAAATTTTGGTGTGAAGTATATCACTGAATTAGTGTCTAAGTGGTTTATCAGGGGGGATAAATTAGTGGTGAGTGGTACTCTTCTGAGATCCTGAGTGTTGAATATTGTAGTGGTGGATGGGGAGATGTCTTGTCTCTCTTACACCCTGAATGTTCCTTAGTTCTAATAGATTTAAGGGACATCCAGCCACCTCTTCTATTTTTAAGAAAGAAGAATGATAATTTATCATTTCTTTGAATTCTTTGATAACTCTATGACCATCTTCAATGTATATCATAGACAGTAGAAACTTACACCCAATGATTGACAAGCTGTTTGAAATTTGCTGATTGTTCTGTATGTAACTGAATTATATAAATTTAAAGTAATTGAAAAAAAGAACTTGTTTCAACTCTTCATAATCCCTGGTTAGGCAATTTCAATGTGACTATTCTTTTGCAAAAGGCCATTGGATCACTGATATTTTAGATGTATCTAAATCAATATTATGTTACTTTGTGAGCTATAATCCTATGATTATAGCTTAATAATCATGAATGGGTAAGCCAAACATATACGAAAATGTGATTTTTACAGTCATTTATGTACACAATCTCAGTTTTATATGATTGATAAATCTGGTATGATGTTGACATCCATGCTATTACTTGGTGTTTATACTGTTCTTATCATCATCATTAGCACTCTCAAGCAGTATTTTCTTATTCAGTTTCTGTATAATTGTGTGTAGTACTCTGGCAAACTGTTTACTCTTTTACCATTAGCATGTGCACTTGGAAGCACTATATGCTTTTTTTTTATATTATGAATATTCAGTAATTATTTTGTGATGATGATGGCAAAGTAGTTTTTATGATAATTTGAAATGGTCCGAGGTCATAATCCCTAGATTCAGGTCAATTTAACATGTGTTTCCTAATCTATGTAGATGACATCTTTCAATATTTTTTTGTTGTAACTCAAAGGTGTTTCTGCCAGGATAAGAGAAATTGACGCAGTCTTGATAACCCATTCTCATGCAGATGCAATTGGAGGTCTCTAACTTTTTCTCTAGAAGTATTTCATATTCAATATGTGAGTGAAGAAATTTTATTTAACGGTTGGTCAAAAAAGAATTTCGCTTTATCTATTCAAATGCATAGATTTTATTTTCATCTGTTTGTCCCCATTGATAAAGCCCTTGTACTCCCCCCTTTTTCTGATATAAATATAAGGGGTGTGCCCCACATTTCCTAACAAAAAAGAAAAGAAGACGTATTGTAGTGTTGTGATTTCCCTATCAAATTTTCTTATCTCCAATAAATTACAACAAATGTAAATAAGCATCTTTTGGTCGAGCCAATCGAGGCATCAGGGGGGATTCTGGTATGCTGGAATTCTTAGAATTGGATGCTGATCGATCAGGTGGTCGATTTATATTTTTACTGGCTTTTGAATGTAAGATGTCCGGCTGGAGATGGTGTTGTTTAGGGGTTTATGGCCAAAATGTGTATGCTTGTAGAAGTGGTTTATGGGAGGAACTTAGTAGTGTGTAGAATCCCTGAAATCTGCCTTGGTCCGTTATAGATGATTTTAACACAACACGGTTTGTTGAAGATAGAATCGGAAGGTGAGTGTAGCTATGTGAAGGAGGAATTCTCCAAGTGGATTGTGCTTGAAGGGTTAATTGCTATCAATATTTTTAATCAGAATATTACTTGGAACAATCTTAGGGATTCCCCTACCCTTGCCAGACTTGATAAGAGTCCGGTGAATTCGGTTTGGGAAGAGCATTCTTCTATGTGGGCCCTCAAGGTCTTCCGAAAGTTTGTTCAGACCATTCCTCCCTCTTGCTGGATAGTGGCCGTCAGACGAGTGCCTCATCCCCAGTTTGGATTCGATGAATGGTTGCTATAAGTGGCGGGTTCCAGCGGACTCGGGTTGGACCCAGGTTACCTGCAGATTGGAGGGAGAGTCCAGAGGGGCGATGACGTAGGGAGACTGCGCAGAGGGCGTGGTGGAACAGGGGAGGGAGGGAGAGAGAAGGGGCATCGCCGTCGATGGGGGGAGTTAGGAAAGTGGGCGGCGGCGTGGGGATTCTTAGCAGAGGGGGTGGTCGGATGGAGTTCTGGCCTAATAGAGTGTGAAAAGAGATATTACACCATGGAAAATTGTGTTTATGAAAGTGTGGTGGCTAGGTTGGGTGGAGGTGTATGAATGGAGAGTGAAAATTGAGATTAGGGTTTTATTTCATGTCTAGGTTGGGTACTTGGGTTTTGGGTATATGGGTAATGTGTTGGATTTAATGGGTGTTGGTCTATTGTGTAATGGCCTTATGAGTAGTTTAGGTTGCGTAGAAAACTTAGTAGTATATGGGAGGTCCATCGGGTCCACAGGACCTAGTTGGGGTGGATTCAGACCCAACCCATTTCAATGATTGGGTTCTTCGGGTTGGGTCCATATTGTCTTGGATCCTTCGGGTCAGGTATTTTACTCTTTTTATCGGGTCGAGTTCTAGTCTATCCTGATTCACCCTGAACTTGACCACTAACATGCCTAGTCATAAGGATCGCTCGTTTTGCTCTATCTATCATATGGGTTAATTGAAGGAGATTTTGGGTGATCAAAAGTCCCCTTGAAGGTGCAGCCATTTATTTAGCTGATGTACAGAGAGGTTGCTGACGAAAGTGTAGGAGATTTGATGCTTTAAAAGAGAAGATGAAAATGATTATAAGGAATGATTTTCTCATCTTAGTTTTCAGTTGATCCCATGTATGGATAGATTTCTTTCCACATCGCTCTCGATCCATGTACATCCACCAATGTGAGGAATTCTATAGACTCTTTGACTTGAAAGGGTTAATTGAGAAATTCCTTCAGCAGTCTCCACGAAACATCGGGATACCAGCTTTACGATGTTCTTTCGATTCTCATGTGTTAGAAGTGGTATTTATCCAGCCTCCTCTCTTATAGCTTGGGTGTAAAGTGGGTTGGTGAAGGATGAATCTGAGGCATCTTTATGAGGGGCTCTAGGATTGAAACCACGATCTCATGTCTGAGGCTCCAGGCTTGACGATGGTCAATAGTGATTCTTCATGTTTTTGGGTCACACATCTACATTCTCGAGGGTCTAGTGGTTGTTGCCCATCAATGCAACAAGAACAATGATCTACCATAACACCTTCCCCATCATTTGGAAATACCTAGACTTTTTTCCATGTCATCGGGATAGAGATCTAGCCTAGATCTCACCCAGAATGATCAGAAACTTGAGTTCTGATACCTGATAGTGCAGCACCATATTCGTCAAAATGCGAAGAAGAAGAGGAATCTTCAAAGAGAGATATAGCAAACCATAAGAATTTTTATTGTTCAAAACCACAAAAATATTTGAAAGAGCTCTGAGGGTTTCTTTCATAATCAAAGAAACAATTCTACAACTTGGATGCCCTTTCCTACTAACAAGGATCCTATTTATAAGCCTCTAGACCAACCTAAGGGGCTTAATTAATGTGAATGAGATGGAGCAATCTGATTGGCCCATTATAAGAGCACACAGACGACCAAAAAATAGTTCGGATCCCAACTAATTTAGTGATACAAAAATCCTAACAAAACCCCTAAAAATTGTCTGTATGTATAGCTGTCCGATGGCTAGGTGCATGTGCCGTCAGCACCGATGGCTTGACAACAGGGCAGTTGGGACCAACAACTTCTCTCCCTAGCGGTTGCGCTTACTAGAGTCGCCTGACCCATCTTTGGTTCACCTTTCCTCCTGGTATTTCATCTTCTTCACTCGGTCGGGTGTCCTTTTATTGAAGACCCATATCCTCACGGCATCAACTCTTTAACTGATTTGGACCCATCCATTGAGATAACTGACTCTCAGATATTTACAAATTTTTTTTAAAGTTTTATAGAATATACACTTTTGATATTTAAAAAAAACTAGAACCTTCAGACTACATTTAAATAGTCAAGGATATTAAAAAATACTCTTAAGATGCTATGTCGTTTTTCATGAAAAAGATTTTAAAAAATCCAAAATCTTAAAATATCTACTAGCAAACAAATGCTTAACAAATACCTTGGAGTTTGGTTCGAATCTTTGGATTAAAATACCAAGCTTATTTTGATTCTCCAAATAGCATCAATCCAATTCGTTTTAATTGGTATATGCCTCCTAAGATTGGAAGTGTGTCTAAATTGAAAATGTGTTGAAATCTAGGCACCCAATCTGGCTAGATTGTTACAACTCAGCCCAGTCCATGTATTATCCAATTGTGAGTTTCATTTTTATCTAGTGGATCACGTTGGGGTTGTACAATTAGCTACGATCTTTAAACCTTGGAATTAAGAATCAAGATACCATTAACATAGCCCCAATCCAAATTATCGAAGCCCTTGAATCAATTTGCTGCTACCTCAAGTAACACTCAAGAGTACCAGAAATGAATGTCAAAAGGTCACTATGTTTCAATGAAATGGTTAATGGTTTATAAGAAACCAAAGCAGCTGATGGCTATGGTATCGTCTTTCTTGATTAAATCTATATGTTGTATTTTCTGTGAATCTGACATAGATACAGCAAAACTCGCTCCTTTCACAATAAAAGGCATTATTCAATTGTCCTAACTGTTCTGTTTCTCTTGATTTCTCAAAAACATGCATTTATAAGATTGATATTCTTGATCCAATTTCCATTTCTCATGCCTCACTCTTTGTACTGCAGGCCTTGATGATCTCCGTGATTGGACAAACAATGTCCAACCTCATATACCATTATATGTGACGAATCGTGATTTTGAGGTACTGCAGGCCTTTATTCTGGATATTGGGAAATTGTTTTCTTTATATAAATTCTATGATCTATGACTCCTATTCTATGATTTAATCCATTTCACATCTGAAAAAAAGCTTGTTCACTGGAAAATATGGAAGAGTGGTTGAACTTGTTGAATCTCTTGATCATTAATAGCTCATAAAAGAAGCATTAATGTAGTTATATGACAGATAATGTGAGCACTTTTAATTCATTTTTTTAATACGTGCCCCTTGACCACACACACAGTGCGTAATTCATAAAAAATGCTGTATACGTTTTTTTTTCTTAATGAAGTTTGTAGTAAAAATGTACTTAAAAGATAATCATAGTTTATATATAGTTTAATTTTTATTTTAGTTTTCTAAAATTATGTGGCGTGGCTTACAATTTTACAATCTCTTATTCAATTTGTTTCACTTCAATTAAATCTTGATTCAATGTTGCATTTCACATTTTAAAAAAGAAGGGATTTTAGTTTTAAGTCCCCGTAAACTATAAGATTTAGCGATCGATCCATCACTTCTTCATATTTAGGTTTTAGTCCATACATTTAAATGATAATTTAGGAATAGGTCCCTCCCAGGGACTAAAAAGGAATATATCATTTAAATGTAGGGACTAAAACCTAAATATGAAGAAGTGAGGGATCGATCGCTAAATCCTATAGTTTACGGGGACTTAAAACTAAAAATCCCAAAAAGAATTGTTCTTTTTTATTTTTTGACAAACAGTAAGAAATGACTCCTAAATTAAAAGATTAACCATTCTTTTGTTGTTTGGGTTATTTATCTGAACAATATTTTTGAGGTTTAAAACTTTGGTTTTTAGACATATTATTCTACAGTTGTTCATAAGCATCATGATTTTTTAAGAGCTTCTTCCAACATCCACCAACTATATTATATCATGTACTATAAATTGTGTAAAAAAATTTATGATTATTAGAAATATTGTGAATTGCCAAATTTAAGACTTGATTCGTATAAAATTTTAATATTATGAAAATTTTAAAAATGTATTTTAGTTTCAATAGTAAATTAATATATCATATTCACTGGGCAAGTTATTGAAAACTACCACAACCCAAAGGAAACTTGCATGATTTTCTATCTTTTTAAAGGTTCAATATATGTTAAAAAATCAGCTAATGCAATTTCATCTAATTAAATTAAGTAAATCTGATCGAAATATTTCTCATATTGAGAAAAAGATAAACCTTACCTTTTTGTGTTGTCCAGTTGCAGATCATCATTAGGCAATGTTTGGTAGTTGATTTGGAATATGTAAAACCAGTGGTTCTTGAACGATTTTGAAAATGACAATAATGTCTACAAAAATTGTGTATTTTGACTGATAAGTACATGGATATGACATCTCACTTTGGTGGTGATTTTCACCCATATTGAGATGGATAATGTTCTATAGGGGAGATGGTAAATGAGGATGATAAAGGTGATGGTGATCTGCTTTAGTTTTTATATAAGAAGAAAAAGGTCATTGTTGAGAGATTTTTACTGTATAGTTTCATTAGTGAATATGCTCTTAAAAATGAGGAACATGGTTGTTCCATCCTTATTTTTCCCTATCCGTTGAAAAAAGGATACTTATATTTTTCATGAAAATACAGAAAACAAAGAGGAAAATTAATCAATTTTGTGTAGGTCAATGACCTATGGAGCATGGACATGGACACAAAATATAGACATGACACCACGGTGACATGGCAAAGACACATCAATGAATAAATAAATAAATAATATATATTTTATTTTATGATTGTAGATTTAAATGTGGTCGCATATGCTGGCGGCCACATATGCTGTTTTGGTTGGGGACCGCATATGATTTGATATGTGCCCCACATGTAAACCCATGTATTGTATGTGTAGCGCATAAATGGCCGCATTTTAAAAAAAATTTTTGCAATGGACCATTCGGTCACATTTCGTTTGAACTGAATAACTGTTGTTCGAATGATGGGTTCGAACAAGAGTGTAAATGTCCAAAAAATGAATATTCTGGGAATGAAATCCATTCGAACAGCATTCAAATGTTCAAACGGCATTCGAACGACAGTTTAAAAAATTAAAATAATGACCGTTCAAACGAACTCATTTACTGTTCGAACGGTCAATGTGCGACCGCATATATAACATATGGGGCCGCACAGGCGGTTTAGACCCCAACTGCACATGCGTACCACATTGTTTATGATTATTTAGAAGAGCACACCTCCATAACTATAGAAAATTGATATAATGCCTAGCTTGTCAACTATCAACTACATTAAGATTTGGCAAAGGTAGCCTTCCCAACTTGACCATAAGGTCAGCCACGGTAGGTCTCTCCGATATCCAAAAAAAAAAAGGCATTAATATTTTTACATTGTTTAGTTTTTTGTGAGCATGAAACCATACAAATAGGTAGCAAAAAGTTATAATGTTGTGTTAATAAATGTTGAGTCCACGCCGTGTCCATTGTGCGTTCACGCGTGTCTGAAATTCGAAAACATTGGTTTTAAATTTTGGACACATATGGGACATGTCTAATACGTGTTCACGTTAACACTAATTAGTTTTTTGTGATAAACCTTAAAATATTTCGTAACAAAAAAGTTTGAACGTTGTGTTGAATAACTATTATTAGTTCACACCGTGTCCATTGTTTGGCCAATGTGTGTCCTTTTAAAAAACTGTTTTTAAAATTTGGACACATATGGGACATGTCCGTCACGTGTCCAACGGGTGTCGTGTTATGTCCCATGTCTAATTCAGACACGGCATGTTCATTGAAGGGTTTGTACTTCTTAGTCAATGACAATCCCCTCATTTTGAATAATATGCTAAATTCTGTTCAATGTTGGTAAGATCTTATTACAGTGATTGATTGATATTTTTCATTCTTTCATGTATTTTGCTCTATGTAAGGATTTTTCAACTACCCGGTAGAAAAGTCTTTGTTGCACATCCTTAATTTTGTTTCAACAGAAGTTTGCAATTGTTATCTGCCAGATAAATATCTCTTTTGCCTGTTGGTAAAATTGTATGCATCAGTCATTAAAATCATCTAGCTCAGTTACATTTTATTTTACACAGTAAAAAGTAGAGTGGGATGATTTTTTTCAGTTTATTCCTATCATGTGAAAACAAGTGAATGGTATTCCAACTTGTTTTTCTTAGATCAGTCATTCTAACTGTGATGGACCTGTCTTCAGGTTATGAGGAAGACTCATTATTATATAGTGGACACAAGGGCGCTTATACCTGGTGCTGCTGTCTCAGAGTTGCAGTTTAACATAATCATGGAAGAGCCCTTTGTAGTTCATAACTTGAAGGTTTGAATTCATTATTGACAAAATCAAACTCCTGTTGCTACTAGCAAGATTGAATAAATATCTGGAAAAATAAGAACTAAGATTTTTTTTTTTGAAATCGGTGACCCTGGGGTTTGATCCCTTCACCTTTTTATTGGATGGGGGGGTGTTAGCCGGCTAACTCAAGCTCGGTTTGCAAGAACTAAGATTTTAATTTAAAGAAATACAATCTGGGACTTGGATTTTTTTGTGTTTCTTTTAACTCATTTTTTTGTCTTGAATAAGTGTGTATCAGTTAACATCCCTGATTATTATCCATCTTATATCAAATTGCTATATTTTTGAAAATTCATATCTATTTGTGTTTTGTAGTGAGATACCCTGTATGTTAGCCATTCTGGAAAAGATGTGATGGAACTTATCTATTGTGCTAACTTAGGTTGAATCAAGTGTTTCTGAATCAGGAAAATACTAAACTACAAAGGCTATATAAATGAATAAAATTAAATTGGTCACTTGAGAAATAGAAACATCAGTATTTCATGAAGAATTCATAGACGAAAATGTAAGAGTTGCTAATATTGGTGATATTATATGTTGTAGATCAGTATATCTTACGGCATTATAAACACATAGGTTCTTCCTTAATCCCTATGGCATCAAATGTGATTTTACATGAATAATTTGTGTAGTATGTTGATACATATTAAACTGTACTTTCTAGGTTATTCCCTTACCTGTGTGGCATGGGCAAGGATATCGATCTCTTGGTTTTCGTTTTGGTGATGTATGTTACATAAGGTACTGTTTAACACCTCTGGGTTACACTTATCTGTTACGGATAACCTTGAGCTAGGATGAATTTTCAGTTGTCTCACTATCTTAATTATACTGATTTTTTTAAATATATTTTCATACACAGTGATGCCAGCGAGATACCTGAGGAAACATATGAACTCCTAAATGATTGTGAACTCTTGATTCTGGTGTCCATTTTTTTCTTGATCATTCATATATTTTGTTTTTTGTTTTTTCTGAATTATGACTTTTTCCAATAATTCGATACTTACATATCTGATACATGCTTCAGGATGCATTAAGGCCAGATCGCTCTTCTCCAACACATTTTGGATTACCAAGGGTAATGTCTTCTGTTATTGATTCCTTCTTTGATAACTCCTCGAGTAAAATTTAACAGAGTAATTTCATTTTTAATTCTCTTTTACTAGGCTTTAGAGGAAGTTCGGAAGATCCGACCAAAGAGGACACTTTTTACTGGTATAATAATCAATATATTTATTATATTGTGCACTCTTTAATACACTGCGTTCAAAAGTTAATTCTGATTGCTTTTTGAGAAATTTCATTTTTTTTTTCAAGAAAAGGTGGCGTCCATCAATTTTATTGCAATTGATAGGCTATTTATTACAGAGGGAAACAGAGAAGGAAAGGAGTTTGGAGGTGGTTCATAATTGATGTACTACCCCAGATTACATAAGATATTAAGATAACTTAGAACTTCCTTGCTTTGAAAATCTCCTATGTGATCCAAATCTGGGAGTCAGCCTTTAAGATGTATTTGCACCAGTCCTTTAATTGATAGAAGAGATTGCTCCAGGTGTTTTCAATATAGCTTTGTTTGTTTTGGAAGACTTTTTCATGGGCCCGTCTATCCCCACCAAACAATTTTCCAATCCCACCGATCAAAAAAAAAAAAAAAAAAAAACGGTGTTTGTCTGTTCCCACCGATTCAGTTCGACCGAATCCGGTCGCCATTTCAAGTTTTGGGCGACCGTAATGGGTCGTCATTTCAGGTTTTGGGCGACCGGAATGGGTCAAACAGGGTTCAGAATTATATCTACTTATTTTTTTGTAAACAAATAAATTTTTGGATTTATCCATCATATTCTACATTTATTCTTTCATCCAAACAACAACTAAGGGATTAAAAAAAATGTAAGTAGATATACTTTCAATTAATTCAAATTTTTATAGAAAAATATCTTATTAGACAAATATATATCATTTTTAAGCTTCGTTTGAATTCATAGTTAAGATGAATTTTTGTTTGAAAACAAAAAAACATATCAGTTGATTCAAACACATTTTATATTTGATTTTTGAAATTTGTCTGTAACCTATGTAAAAAAAATTGTTCTTATATTCTACATTTAAGAATAATGATTTATTCTCCCTACATTACAACTCAGACTTGGAGTGATATGAAAGATTCAAGGAGGATACACGTCGTGAGATTATGTTTTCAAAAAAAAAAATTATAAATTTTATTACAAATCCTGTTCGACCAGTTTCGGTCGCGCGAAACCTGAAATGGCGACCAAATCCGGTCGAACGGGTCGAATTGGTGGGGATAGCAAAACACCGGTTTTTTTTTTTTTATTATTGCTTGGTGGGGTAAGAAAATACGTGGGTGGGGTTAGACGGGCCCCTTTTTCATTCCTTGTCTTCCAAATAGCCCAGCAAACTGCCTGTGGAATCATCAGTGTGAAACTGTTTTTCTTACTTCTATCTCATTCTATATGTTTGTCTCTCAAGCTCCACATCAAACTGTTAATGGAGGTGAGATGAATCGGCTTTACCCAAGCCCTTTTCACAAGTCTCAAATTCTTCTGCTGAACGAGCACTTGACTAACAGATGATCCTTTGATTCCAACCGGTTATGGCACAGCTCACAAATAAGGGAGGCAATCATTGCCCATATCGCTCTTTTAGATTTGAGAGTTTTTTTTGACACAACAGCCACATAAAGCTGGAAAGGGATGTCAATGATTGTTGAATTGACATTGCAGAAAACTTAGATGTTGATTTACATTCGAAGAATTTAGGCCACGTTAAGTTGATGAAATCTATGATTCATGTATCCAATGACATTACATATAGGTTTATCTTGGATATATCACTGCGTGCCAGGCAGGTTTTCTGAATTGCAATGCATATTTATCAATATACTGATTTATATATCAAACCTCATCGAAACCTTCACCATAAGAAATTAAATATTCTCTTTGGAAGTGTGCTATATATTTAGAGAACCAATAGTGTTGGTGTCTTCCATTCTTCTATTTACTGAAAGTTCAAGTATCATGATTGTTAGCTCATCACCACTCAAATGGAATCGTTTGATATTTGAGATCCAGATCGATCATATTTTTTCAAGCAACCTCTTACCGTCCATGATTCCTTTTTTGGCCAATATGTATCTTATGTTTAATATTATTTCCATTCACTTCAGCCATGTTAAAACATATTTGATCAGCTTGACGAAATCTAGTTCAGCAGACCTATTTCTTTATTTTCTGAATTTATATGCTTGATGTATAAGTATTCACACTCGCAAGTTCTAGCTCAATTATTTCTCTACTTAAATCATTTGTGTTGAACTTGCGTTTGTAACTTTGGTCCAGATGTGCATCACCCCTTGCTAGCGAGGTGGTTGAAGTGCACCCGCTGTATGCGGCACTTTCAGATTCAAATCCTGGTGAACCCCCTTTGGGATGTTATGGGCCTTGTGCCCTGTTATGTATCGCCCCTTGTGGGCCTTCCTAACCAAAAAAAAAAAAAACTTTGATCCAGATGTGATTCTTCGGTCATTCTTATTGATGATGTTTTCTTTAGAGACCTAATTGTCAAGGTATTAAGAAGAAGAAGAAAAAATTCATTGTTGCTGATCAAGTTAGAAAGTATAATTCTTTTGTCAATATTTATATATGATTTAATTTCAAATGCTGTAGATGTTATGGCAGGATTTAATACACTGATTTTGTTCCTCTCTTAACTTGCATAGCACTCACATTGTTGGCTAAAATTTTTAAAATATTCTGGGATAGCGAATTATGTTGAAGTTTGTTTCATGCTTTAGGATTTATGCATCTTTCTCATACCCTCAAATGGTTTCTGGTCATGTTTTGAATCTTATGGGGTTCTGTTGAATTGATTTCCCTTGAACTTTTAAAAGATTTCTTCAGTAAAACTTAACCATGACAAGTAGCCAAATTCTGTTTTTTCTATTGTATCCATAATATCTCTGTAGATGGAGATATTATTGTCAAATAAAACTAAATGTGTAATTGAGAAAAGACTTTCTTGGATTCCCTGTTGTGAAGGCATGATGCATCTAATGGAGCATGAGAAAGTGAATGAAGATCTGGCAAAGCTGATGGAAGAAGAAGGTCTTGATGTTCAATTGAGCTACGATGGTCTGCGCGTACCTGTAAACCTCTAACTCTATTTTGCTTGGTTATTATTTTTCATTATTTTTTCATCCCTTATTTATAATTTTGTTTATTTTAATGTGATATTGCCTATGAGAGGAAAATCTCAATATGTATAAGCTGCAGTAGCTTCATCAAGTTCATTTATATCAACTGTTCTATATTTTGTTCAATGATGGAGAAATTTTACAAGGTTTTAAATATGATGTATGATTGTCCACCCATATATGTCTAAAGACTTTACAATTTTCATTAAAGTCATTGAAAGTTAACATGGATTTTTCATGAATTCATTAATTACATGCTATAAACTTCGGATGCAAGACATGCCACCAAAAATTCTCCTTTCTATGCTAGTGTAGACCTGTAATATTATATGGTTCTCGAGGGCATAAGATTGTCTTTGTAAAATTTGAACTTGTAATTGCTGCATGATGTTAACAATTCCATTGACTAATACTATCTAGTAAACAGGCTTTACTGATACATTGCCAATATAAATATATAAAATAATGTTAGGGACAGTCTGTTCCGAATAAGTTTGCGAACAGTCTGCACATGTTTTAATTTTATAGAAAATATTTTATTAGAAAGGAAAATTTTCTTTACACCCCTCTAGTTCTCACCCCTATTTTTTTTTTTTTTTGGGGGGGGGGGGGGGGTGAGACAGAGAACAACATGAAAAGAGGTAGAGTGGGAGAGACAGAAAGGTAGAGAGAAAAATCAACCTGGCCATCACTCCACCGCTGATGAGTTCGTGTCGTAGTTTTGCTACGGTCACAAATGTAAAAGGATTTAGGGAACACAGAAAACGATTGGAGTTTGAGGTGCAAAATCGCTTTCCTTAAATTGTTATTAGTTTCCACTCAAATATATTGAGTTTGCTAGAGGGTGTATAGGCTAAACACTTTCATGATACAACAAACTCAAAGAGTATGTATATGGCAACTTTTTGATGTGGAACTATTCTCAAGCATTCACTCTACATATTATAATCTTATTCAACAATGTCATAGTAGACGTGCTAAACCCTTGCTCCGCCTCCCCCACTGATGAGTTTATGTAGTGGTTTGACTATAGCCAAAGTGTCGCGATGGCGCACTTCTCCCCTGGTCCGTCGCTGATGTGGCTGTCACATGCCTGTACTCCGACAGCTCTAGCTCCACATCATCAATATTGTAAACATGCAGTCAACTCAGCGCTGGCGGATCCTCCTCAACCATCGTAAATATGACAAATAAATGTAAATTTTGTTAGAAAAATATATATTTTAAAAAGATCAAATTAAAATATATCTAGGCCCTCGTTTGAGACCAAGGCGGGAACAAGTGTTATTTCCAGGGTTTATCTATCATGGGTGAAAATGGCTTGTTAGCGTCATATTGGGAGTTTCACCGCGGACACGAAAAAAATGTTTTAACATTTTTTTAAAAAAAAATTATATCTTGCTATCTTCACTTGTATTGCAAAGTAAGGATTACAAGTCTGAATGTAAAATGAGAGAAAAATAGAGAAGAAATTCAAAAGAACAAAGGAGCTTCACACGGAAGTGGGATGGGGGATCTGTAGATGGAATATCTACTGATCCTCTCGATCCCCCCATCGTGGAGACTCAATCACTTAATAATTACAAAATTGTTAACATACATCGCGATCCCCTCGCTTAGCAATTCCACGCCCGCCTCTCAAATATTCTCCACGTACACGTGAGTCTCTTTGAATTTCACTTCATTTATCACCTTCTAAATCGATCATATCGCCGCAGAGATCAGGGATTGGAGGACCAGTAAAATGGTGTTCCCCTGCCATTTACTATATATAAATAGAGCCCCCTTTGAACATTTTCCATGGCTAGGCCCACAGAGGGAGTGTGTCAGTCCTCGACAAAAAGAAAACTAACACGAGATGGCGTTTCAAAAAGCTGATATGGCTCGAATCTCTATGCAGCCGTGCATTGCCTCGGATCTCGCGCCCATCGTCCAACGCACCCATGCATACGACGTGTACGTGAACAAGAGAGCACTGTATGGTATGACTGTTTGGATGCGTTGGGATACCACTGCATGCATGGAGCTTGTTCAGGGTTACTGTCTCATTTTGGTCTCACAAGAATTCGATTTCCCGGTGTAATATTACATGTATCTCCAACTTTATTTTATGACATACAGATCCGTAGTGAGATGGATTTGGTTTAAAGACATTAATTACATAATATCTCAAATATAATTGTTTTGATGTGTCAATTATTATGTATTTAAATCAAACGATCTAAAACGCGTTAGACAATCGAATTATCCACTGAGTGTTGGACCTAACCCGGTCTCCACCACGGATCCACACCTCCCATGCAAATTACCTTTTTTGGTGTTTCAAAAGTCTGGAGACAATGATTCTCCAACATGGTGATTAAATCCCCATATTTTATTTTATTAAACCACGATTTCATTTTAAAATAACTCTAAAAGAGGTGAGAAAAAATAAAAGAACAGAAAAGAAATAAAGTAAACCCCCAGATTTTTTGGAACGACTCAAATGGACCCATAGTTTACAAAGAATTAGTAGCAATGTTGGATCATTTTTAAGTTCAAAATATTATATAAAAAAAAATTTGTTCCTTCTTGAGACCGGATCCAGTCAGGATTGGATCCGGTCAGTTTAGTCAGTACTGAACTGGACGACGTAAAAACTGAACTGCACTACATATAAATCGAACTGCACAACCAATTGTTGGGTATATATTTCACTATTTTATTGGATACTGGTGATACTTAAGAATTTATATTTCATCCAATAGTTGATTGGATCTAATAAGAGAGTGAAATATATACCCAACAATTGATTGTGCAGTTCGATTTATAAGTGGTGCAGTTTGATTTTCACGTCATCCAGTTCGGTACTGACCGAATTGACCAGATCCAGTTCTGTTAGATAAAGAGTGTGTCTAGAATTACTCACTTTTAAATGAATAGTGTTAGGGATGGCCTAGGGATAATCTACACTTGTTTTAATTTTTTAAAAAATAATAAATCTTATCTGATGAGATATTTTTTTATATAAAAAATGTATACTGTTTCATTTCAATTTGAATTGATATATTTTTAACTAATGTAAATAAATAAATAATTAATGAAATATATAACTTATATATGAAAGGTACATATCTCACAGTGGATGACGGATGTATAATTGTATATAGACTATCTGTGCGAGTAATATCTCTACTTTTAAATTTCTTTCACCTGGTGAGAGAGAATGGATTGATTAGAAAACTACTCATTAGGATCAGTCCAAAGTGGTTAGACTACACAGGACCCTAGGTAAATCCTGAATTTATGCCCTCTTAATAAGATTAAGTTAGGAAAAATTTAGTGAGTACCAACTTTTTTTTTCTTTCGGGTTAAGGGCCCTAAGAGCAACTCCGATCACATTTCATGTTTCTAAATTGAAAGGTTATGTGCTTCAACCACCTTCTATATCCACTCCAAGTTTGGAGATTTGGATTTAACACTCCAAATTTGAAGATCACATTCAAATCACATTTTTTCACTTTTTACTTTGTACACTAATTACTTCGATTTAATGTATATTTAATTCTGCTAATCCATTTTATGTCTCATAGAAACCTTCAAGACTAATATAAAATTATTTTAGAATTAATTTTAAATAAATCTTCATGCATTTGATTATTCAAGCATTATGCTATTTTATTCAACTAAAAAATTACTAATTTAAAAATAACTTTAAAACTATTTAATATTATATTCATTTTAAGGGTGTGTTTGTGCATAAATTTGAAGGGAAAATGAAAGAAAGTGAAGGAATTTGGGTGAAAGTGAAAATGTTGGAAAATAAATTTTTTTCCATTTGACGAACTTTCAAGGCGTTTGTGCATGTGATGGAAAAAATTTTCATCACTTTCTCTTAATTTCTCACCTATGGGGAAATGAAAAGTTTTTTTTTGACTTTTTCCAATAAGACAAACTAGGAGAGAGAAAGTGATGAAATTTTTTTTCTTTTCCTTGTTTAGCACAAATGCTAGCTTTTTAAATAATCAAAGAGAAAATTTTTACTTTCCCTCACTTTCCATCATGCACAAACACACCCTAAAGGTCTTAATGAGATTTTTTTCAATAGTATAATTTTTTTTAAATATAAATAGATTAATATTAATAACATTTGTTAATGAGTTTTCATATAACATTAAAAAATGATAAGAAAAATGGAAGGGGATCGTTAGAGTGCAACTTCTTCCAAAAAAGAATCTCCTCCAACTTTTGAGGGTCAACCTTTCATATTTGAAGGATTGAATTGGAGATGCTCTAAGTGTACCTGCACCTAGCCTTAGACTATCTTGAAAGTCATAGGAAAAAGGGGTAATTTTAAAAAACAACCCTTCTTTTTTTATTTTTGTTGTACTCATTATATTTCTTTTAATTTGAAAACAATTTCCACAGTTTTCACTTCGTTTTTTTTTAAGGAAAGATGACATATATACCATGAAATCTTTCCCAAAAGCTAGCCAAACAAAGTTTCTTTATATTAATTAATTAAAATGTAATTTTATATACAAAAATCTTATAGTCCCCATTTTGATAGCGGAATTGAGTTATTCTGGATAAATAACTATGTCAGTATAACAAATTTATATGAATAAGAGATTTTTTGTTTGGTTGTGTTTTTTTTATTCTCATTGGAAAACGTAAGAATAAAAGTTGAGTTCTTTGGTTGATGAAGAAAAAAATATAAATAAAGTGTAAAAAAGTTGATTTGACATGTGAGTCATTTGATGTATAAGAGGTGTTGATAGGTGATTTGATGTGATAAGATGTAAAAAATTGATTTGACATGTGGGCCCATGAGAATAGATAAAGTGAGTATAACTTATCCTAGGGGTTACTTAGAATTGTTATACTCTCTCATACTCGTTTAAACTGGCTTAGTAATACCAAGTTATACTCTGCAAACAAACAATCATTTTCCTTATCCATTCTTATATCATCCTTATACTACCCTTATACCCACCTATTCCACTTCCCAAACAGAGCAATAAGGTATATTTTTTCATGACCTAATAATAATAATAATAATAATAATATCATCGTAAAAATGCTATGTATACTCTGTATACGCCCTTATTAAGAATGGGAAAACCCCACCACATTTTCACACATTTGCAAAAAAATGTTTTTTCATCACGTGGTTTGAACCGTTGTCGCTGGATTATTAGAATAAGGGCATCCCCACCAGGAGCGGATTCAGGACAATATTTTTGGGTGGGCCATATTAAATATTAATATAAAAATATTTTTATTCTTATTTAATGTAATTATTTTATATACCAAATAATTTGATATTTAAAAGACACTCAATCCTTTTTTATAACCCCATGTACAGTGTATCATAGCGTTTGGAATAAAAAATTATTTATTCATAATTAAAAAAAGATACTAGTGATAGTTTATATATCACTTCATATAACAACATGTACTTCGATAGGAGAGTGCATAATTTTTTTTTAAAAAGGAAAAACGGTGTGGATTGTAAAGGGGGATGCAGAAGTGGTTGGACATGTCATTTTTTTTTTCAGTTCCAATTTCAATCCAATATACGTTAATAAAATATCACTGGATCATATATTTACAATAACAAGGTATATGTTTCTATAGAAATTTTACACATTTTCTATAAATGCATTTATTCAATTTATTATAGCATATGCTTATTTTTTTTATAAAAGCATGTATTTTATTAAATGAAGTATATATTATTTTTAAAAAATTCAAAACACGCGTAAACTGAAATTATGATTGAAAAAAAGTTTATACGTAATATTATCTCAATATATATAACAAGTAAAAAAAACAAAACAAAATCTAGGCCGGGTTGTAGCCCGGTCAAGCCAACCTTTAGGTCCGCCCCTGATCCCCACTGCGGATCCAAACGGATCCTATGTAGAATGTGGGAACAATTGTTCCACGCTGAATTCTTAGAAAAATGATATTGTAATATGATTTTAAGCTTTAGATAAGTTCCATATAATTTTTTAATTTCATAGTGTGGATTTTTAAATAGTAGAATTAAGAGAAAATTCAAATAACCCCCTGTAAACTGTCTGAAATTTATATAACCCCATGACTTTTTCTAAAGTTTATATAATCTATTGAAAATATTTATATAAATTCAAATAACTCTTTAAGTTAAATTTTTGTTGACAGATGAGGAACATTACACGAATATTCTGTTTGGTTAACCTTGTCCAAAAACATCAAATACCAAAAACCTTTTGTAAATGACGATTTTATCCCCTTGATATTATAAAATCCTATCTAAAGGGTAGAATCATTATTTACAGAAGATTTTTGGTATTTTTAATACATTTTAAGGGGTTTTTGATATATTATGTTTTCAACTAAAGTTAATTAAACAGAATATTTACAGAATAATCATAATCTGTCAACAACAATTTAACTCGGAAGGTTAGTTGGATTTAACCAGATGTTTTCAAAGGGTTACATAAACTTTAGCGGGGAGTTATATGGATTTCAAGCAGTTTACAAAGTGTTATATGGATGTTCCTAGAATTAAATAAAAATGAGAACTTAAATCGTTATGCAAGAAAGAAAAAAGTTGGGATAGGGACAGAATAGTAAAAATATTATTTATTTGGGGCCCGTTTGGGGTGTGACATAAGATTATTTGCCCTTGATAGGTATACTGGGATAGATAACAATCCATACTGAATAAGTAAATTTTTGTTTGGTTGTATTTTCTGTTATTCCCATTGGGAAACGTAAAATTGATATTTTTGTTGTTTGGTTCACTTTGAATAAAATAAGGATAAGTGGTAGATAAGAGATGGATAAGAGTTTATGACTTTTTAAATGACAATTATATCCTGCATAAATTATTTGTGTTTGGGAATAAGTATAAGAGATATGAGTGTGATATGATAGATGTGACAGTTTTTGGAATGTGTGCAGAAAGTGTTAAGTGGGATAAATATTTTAAAATGACAGAGAATGATATTTTTATCCATTAGTATAGATAAGCCCTGATAAGCAATTCCACTATTTTCTTAGAATAGTTATCAGGTCTTATCTTAGCTTATCCAGACATAACTATCAAAGTTTATTCTTGTCAAACAAATAGCTGTTTGGGCTTATTCTACTGTATTCTCCCATATCCACCCTTTATTCTCCACCCCAAACTAGAGGTTGGTGTGTAAAAGTGGATAATTATATTGGATAAGGAAACTCAAATTTTCATAGTAAAGTTCTATCGAGATGTTGGAATAGCTTATTATGCGCACAAGAAAAGTACAGAAATAAAAACTATTCAAATAATTACATATCCTGGATATTCTATTCTTTCCTGATAATACTTCTTAACCAGATAATAGGGGTTTTTGGTCCCAAATCTCTTGTGATCTTACCCCTCCACAATGCATTTCTTTCTTATTCTCTTCTGCACTCGAACCTATGTAATTTATTTTATCAAGTTATATAAGAACTAACTTCTTTTTTTTTTTAAATACCTGCTATTATTCATAAAGGATTATACCAAAAAATAAAACGAAATGTTGTGTATGTTTTACAGTCCATAGTTTTTTAACTTTTCTTTTAGTAAAGTAATTTAATGAGTAGTGAAATGTATTTTCCTTAAAAAAACAAAAAAAACTCATTTGTATGAATATAATGCATGTATTTTCACATTTCTTATAATAAATAAAACATAAAATAACACAGTAAAATATATTGTGACTTGACTGACTTCAGATACTATACTAGTGACGTAACGACGGTAAAACAGACCGCCAGACAATCGCATGTGTAACGCTGCATCTTTTTTTATTTTTTTCAAAATAAAAAATGTGTTTTATTATTATATAAATTAATTTTGATGAAAATATACGTACCTCCGTGATGAATTGGATGGATTCATGTTAATAAATACAATAATTTAATAAAATATATATTTTATTAAAAAACTATCAATATATAGAGCTCTTTCAAAAATAATAGAAATAGAAATGTAAATATAAAACAATGCAGATGACTGAGCTGTGTGGATGGGGGTATGAAAAAGAAAAAGATTCTCTGCCGTCGTGACTTTTTGTCGGGTTCACGGGCCGTTTTTGTTTGGCACCTTCACTTCACACGCGTCTATTTGGGTGTATACATTCTACCAAAATAATAATAATAATAATAAAATAATTTAAAGCATGGGTTTATATATAATTATATGCTATATTATAACATATGAATTAATTAATTAACTGAAAAACTTCAATATGAAATTGACACATGACATTAATTAACCGAACATAACCATCACAAACTCACGGGCTATGCATGTGAAATTGTTATGTATTAATCTCTAATGGAAGACATTATAATATTTGAGGAAATATAGTATTGATTAACTCTCATCTCAAAAGAGAGCATCTTGAGATAATTTGATGCAAATTGAGTAGACATAGATTCAGTCTTTTTTACTAATTTATTTACGATTCTCACTTTTTTATTTAAATGTATATTCAATTTATTTAAATATATACTTCATGAGTTATCTCATATTATTCTTAGCTAAATTACGCTACAAAAACACACTCTTCAATTGGTAGAAGCATCTTACACCTCAAGAAAGAATTATTCTTTGTGTACTCTTTGTTTCAAAACAACCATTACCACTTATATTCTTGTGGCACAACCATAATCATGCACCTTCAGTTTTACGTTTTTAAAAAATAAATATAAATTAATCTGCCTTCACAACAAGGTCTGGGTGGTGTAGTCGGTTATCACGCTAGTCTCACACACTAGAGGTCCCCGGTTCGAACCCGGGCTCAGACACTCACAAATTTAATGTTAATATTTTTATGCATAATTTTTTTCAGCCTCAATTCATAGGCCCATCTAAAGTCCTATGAGGTGGTAAAGATGAAATATATAAATTATCCTTTATTCTCAAATTGTGTTTTCATATTGTAACCGATTCCATAATTAATGGTCCACAATCAATCGAGGTGGTTATGATATGTTTTTCTTTTTTTAAAAAATAAATAATTTAATGTTCATATTTTTATGTATAATTTTTCAATAATGATATTTCAGCCCCAATTCATAGGCCCCATCTAAATCTCTATGAGGTGGCAAAGATGAAAATCTAAATTACCTTTAATTCTCAAATTGTGTTTTCATATTGTAACTGATCCCATAATTAATGATCCACAATCAATTGAGGTGGTTATGATATTTTTTTTTAAATAAACAATTCAATTCAAATAAACAAATACAAAACCCTTACGATCTGTTTCGTCTATACATATTGTTTTTTCCACGATCTATTGTTTTTTTTCTTCCGAAAACAATCATATCAATCGAAAGAGATTGTGATCACGAAACACATATCGATTCATCTATTTTACAAAAATAGAAAATTCAATCCGATTGCAGTTTTGCGAGGATTTTGATTTTGATTTTGATTTCGATTGCAGCCTTTTTTATCTTGTGTTCGGTTCGTGGAGCAAACATTGACGATATATTCAGGTATCTTGAATCTTATCTGTTAATTCAAATCCAGATACAATTGTATCTGAATTTGAATTCCAGTTATTTTTTGAAGGTATTTGTTAATTCAAATCCAGATACACCTGTATTTGAATTTGAATCACAGCCCATTCTTTGAAGGTATTTGTTAATTTAAATCCAGATACACCTATATCTGCATTTGAATCCTAGCCCATTCTTTGAAGGTATTTGTTAATTCAAATCCAGATACACTTGTATCTGAATTTGAATTTCACCCCATTTTTCGCAGGTATTTGTTAATTAAAATCCAGAGACACATGTATCTGAATTTTAATTCCAGCCCATTTTTTTAAAGGTATTTGTCCATTCAAATCTGGATACATCTGTATCTGAATTTGAATTCCAGTCCATTTTTTAAAGGTATTTGTTAATTCAAATTTAGATACACCTGTATTTAAATTTGAATTCCAATTCTATTTTTATAAGAATAAATCTGTCATTTTTTATTCATATGGTTTCACCCAAATCAAAATCCTAAAATTCAAAGTTTTTAAAAATATGTTAGGTTAGAGAGTAGATTTAATGGTGCCACCTTTTGTGGGATTTAGTTATGAGGTTTAATTGGAATATTAGTTAATTAGAATTTATTTTTAAAATTATAAGAAGGGTAGTCTTGTCATTGTCATTTTGGTAGTTAGAAAAAGTTAAATAGGAAATCAATAGGAGAGTACCACCTATTAGGGCTCACAAAAGAGATTTAATTTCTAGGACCTAGATAGCAACACCTATAATTTTTTCATCCTGAATTGCTACAGTATTCAAGTGTGTTACAAAATATAATATTCATAGTATTCAAGTGTGTTACGTGAAGTCTAAATTTCAATCCGCATGTTTTAATTTTTAATAAAATAATATGTTTTATCTAATAATGAAGTACATGTTTTTTATTAAAAA
Source organism: Acorus calamus (assembly GCA_030737845.1). Classification (NCBI taxonomy): domain Eukaryota; kingdom Viridiplantae; phylum Streptophyta; class Magnoliopsida; order Acorales; family Acoraceae; genus Acorus; species Acorus calamus. The sequence continues at coordinate 24,197,900 of CM060871.1, forward strand.
AATAAAATATATACTTTAATCAATTGCATGAATTTATTTATAGAAAATATAAACAATTTCTAAAAAAAACATATACATTATTAATATGAGTATATGACACTTATAAGCATATGAGACAGGAACTGAAGAGCCCTGAAAAAAAAGACTGTGTAGCAACACTCAGATCATATTTTAACAGCTTTTGTTAGAGAGTAGTTGGAGTTCAATGGCTGGGTTTCAGAAGAATATTAAGAAATCTACATGCATAGTGAAAACCTGCATTCACTAATTAATGGAGCAAGACGATGCAGGGGTGTATACCAAAGAGTTGGAAATGAACAAGAAAATGTCAGTTTTTCAGAACTGAATGTGGACATGAAGCAGAATGTGATGGCAATATAAATGATTTGTACTTTTCCTTTTAATTTCATTGTGTACTTGTTCAGACTGTAAAGAAAACCATGGGTGGAAAGATTGGGGAAGCTTCCTTCTCAATTTGGATAATCCATGGGACATTAATGATGTATACTATTTCATATTAATGAAATTACACACTCAGCGAAAGACGTAAACTCAATTTTACAAGCTATGATCTTGTAAAAACTCAATTTTACAAGAAGGCTGTTGTTATTCAAAGTTTTTTTTACAGCTCCATTTGTAGCCCCGCATAATTATACTATAATCATTGTCCAACAAGATATATATGTCTATTAAAAAAAATTTACATTTTTATAAATGAAATCATACAATTCATGAGGGTATTTTTTTTTCTTTTATATACAATGGCGGAGCCAAAGGGGCCGGGTTGGGGCCCGGACCCCCCCAAGCCATGCATAAACATACATAGGTGATCAATGGTTGAAATGGTTTTTTGACATATAAACCCCTCAAAAAACTTTATATTGCCAAGTACTCTTATTTAAGTTCTTTTCCTAGCAATACCCTCAAAAGGGTTTAATTTTGCATCAAGACCCTTTTGAGGGGTATTTTTCATTTTTTTTAATTTTTCAAAAATACCATCCAAAAAGGGATATTGCTTAAGATAGTAGTAATTCACTAAGATTGTTTTGACAAAATGTTATCCTTCAGGGGTATATGTAAAACAATCCTAGTTGAAATGAGTGAGTTTGAAATTGAAAAATGTTACATGCAATCCTGATTAGCATACATACATTTGATTTTTTAAAAGTGTATACTCACATTTATAATAAAGTATATTAATCTTTTATGGAAATGAAGTAAATGCTCATATGAAATAATTATATAAATTTTATCAAAGTGTATACGGACATAGTTAAATATATTTTATGTTAATCAATATTATATATTGCATTAGACATGACAAATGAAAATAGGGCTACAAAATTGACTTAGTGTATTAGCGCTCATTGAGATTTGGAGTAAAAATGTGATAAGTTTTGTTTTTACGGGAATATGGGTATCTAATTTTGAAGTGTTGAAAAATTACTAAATGGTTTAATGATTTTTTTTGTTTATTTTAATTTTTATCATTATTATATCGAGTCTAGTAGATTTTTTGAAAGTTATGTTTGAAAATATCTTTATGAATATAAGCTTAAATAATATTTTATATGTTTTTGTGATCAATTATTTTTTTCATATTCATATTTTTAATTTTTGAAGCTTCATTTTTTAAATTTTTTTCTGATTGGAGTAATTGAGATATCAAAATTTTTCCTAGATATTCAATTAATTATTCTAGATCTCTAAATATAGAAAAATAAGTAAAAACTAACTTTTGAGATGAATTGATTGTCATTGCTTTAAGGAATCGATTATTATTCAACTGTTTTAATTTCATCTTAACTTATCATAAATCTATAATTATTTTATTTATTTATCTTATTCATTCTCTAGAGCTTCTAGCCCCCCCTTACTTTAATTCCTGACTCCGCCTCTGTTTATATATATATATATAATCATATACTTCACTAGATGATGAGATTATTATAACATTTTTACTTGATAAATATTCCACTAATTATATCACCGTCCCCAACATCCAAATACTCCACCACCCATATCTCCATCCCCACCACCCACAAATTCTTATTTTGGCTGGTAAGGATAATAGGGGTGGGGGATAGAGAAGAGGGCGCGTGGAAGGGGACAGAGGAGTGTGGTAGGAGCAGTGGGCGAAGGGGGCAACGAGCAGAGGAGATCAGAAGAGGTAAGGGAGGGGGAGGGGGAGGGGGAGGAAGAGGCAATAAATGGTAACTAGGGTGGAGGATGACAGTGGACGGGGAAGATAAGTCCCCTTCCCCAGCCCCAATCTTCTCTCCCTCTCCTTCCCAGGCTCCTCTGTATGATGTCGCCCTCTGCCACCTCTCTATCCCTTTCTCATCTATAACCTTCTCTAACCCCTCCATGGCTTCTCTCTTTATTTTATGTTTGGTTACATAAAATAAAGCGTATATTCAATGTAGCCCAACATTTGTTTTGATAAAAATAAAATATATAATTAATGGACCACATATATACCCACATATGAAAAACAAAACATCACATATTTAATCTAATGAAACATATATATATTTCATTAACAAAAGAAAACTTTAGCGAGACTCAAGACCGCGTGTAACATCATCTATTTTATGAGATTTTGAATGGGTGGGGCTATAGCCACCCCACAAGTTATTCTATCCACCCCATAAAAAAATTAATTTATTTCATATCTAACCCACCCCATGTTCGACATAGATGATGTCTTCTGTGTTTAATATTGTTCGACATAGACGATGTCTTCTGTGTTTAAAATTGTTCGATCGACATGATCTATGTCGAACAATCTTCGATCGAACAATTTTAAACACAGAAGACATCGTCTATGTCGAACTCGTGGGGTGGATTAGATATGAAATAAATTAATTTTTTATGGGGTGGGTAGGATAACATGTGGAGTGGCTCTAGCCGCGCCCATTTTGAATAGCCATGCCCCGCATCCAATTTTCATGTTCCTTGGACTATTTTTGATATACATGAGATGTAACTAAACACACATTTACATGCATAAAAATAATTTGTTTATTTAATGAGTTGGATGTAACAATGCAACAACAAAAAAATTCACATGCTTCATCTAGTGGGTGTGAGGTTTCATGGATTACATGTAATGTAACATTTTTTTGGTAAATTTTATATCTATTTTAATTTAAATATATCAAAATAGACAATGTAACAAATTTTTATTTTTTTTAGTCTGCGAATGTTTTGAAAACTGAATCAACATGAGACAAGGGCACAAGGCATTGGTGGGACAGTCCATCTACATAAAATAAAGCCCAAATTATAAAACTAATACATGCAACCATGCAAATACAAGCACCTTATGTATATATAAAAAAATACACATCATGACAATATAATAAGTAGAAGTGGAGGCAAGCCATCGAGAACAAAGCAAAGAATAGTCATGAATATCAAATCAATGAGCCGATCATGTTGTGGTAAATAAATTCATAAAAGCTGAGAATGGGATTGCTCTTTTCACCGAAGTTGGGTTTTCTCCAGTATCATGTGTGAGGACCATGTATCAAGAGGCCATCATCCCCTCTTTTTGCAGATCAGCCCCCCACTCTCTTTTTCTCTCTCTTTTCTGCACTTCAACAATAGATATTCTATTGTGGTAATCCAATGTCTGATGCTAATCCAAGTGGTGTGCCAAATTAGTATATTCCTAAATGATTAAAAAAACATTAAATTTTAAAACCAGAAAAAAGTTAAGCTTACCTAATACACCATAAGACACGAAAAGACTTTGTGGTTGAGGATGTGTTTGAATGTGAGTTTGATAATTAGTTTTTTTTTAAATTGAGTTTAAAACTAAATTTGCAGGAAGCTGTCTCTTCACATATTATAAAAAAATTAGTTTTTGGATATTTATTTGTAAAAATAGGTCTGTAGTTTTAAATTAAACTACAATTTTTTTCTGTTTGAAAATCGTCTTGGAATCAAAGTCATGTAAACCATAATCTTCCAAACTCATATTCAAACGTCTCTTTAATCTTACGCCCCGTTTAGGACTAGGTTCTCAATCACCACATTGGGTAAAGCGGTCGATGATATCGAATTGTTCTTTTTCGGGTGTCACATACACGTAATATATTTTTAGTTTAAGAACACAGGTTTTTTGTTTGGATTCGTGGTAGCATTACGCAGTGTTCCCCTGCCGCAAAATCCACTGTACCACGAATCCAAATGAGGCCTTAATTATAGTAATAAAGCAATATGAACTTTTATGAATATTTAAAAAAAATACTCTAATTTGATCTCTTGTATGTTGGAAAAATATTTTGCGGAAGCCATTGATAAAATACGAGATCATACACAAGAACAGAACAACAATCACATGAAGAACACAAAGATACGTTGTTTGGCCTAAGCTTACATCAACGGAGCGAAAAACTGAGAATCCACTATAATAGTTGAGATACAAAAAAAATCTTTACTCTAATGGAGTTATCTTCCTTTGAACCCTCTCAATCTCTCTCCCATGGATCTCTACATTTTATGCCAAGCCAAGTTTTACTTTGAAACCCTAGATGATATTTATATGAATAAATAACTTGCTCTATAAATAATCTCATAACAAACAAATATGTTTCCCTGATTTTAGGAGATTTACTGTATATCATAATTAAGATCAAATCTTAACTAATTACCAATTAGGTGCTCACCCTAATATGGTTTCATCAGGCCATCCGATGTTGATACACTGGATTGAGACATAATCCCAACAATCTCCACCTCGAATCAAACTTCGACTTCCACGAACCCTATGAAGATTTTTGTTGATGTCTCTACCTCGCTCTGCAAACTCCACCTGGCTGAAGAACTTTTTTTCTTCTGGAAGTCTGCACCGTTGCATCTTCAAGTCAATATCTTGACTTGATAATCACGTGAATCTATCACATGCTCCATGTGCATTTCTTAATAAGGATTGTCTGGACTCCACCTTAAACAAGCTATATCAAGCGCTTGTGAGCTCTGAATACTTGAACTCGCTTTTTACCTAAACCACTTGGGACACCACCCGCAGGTTCAGAGCGCCATTTCTGTGTTACGTCTCTAAAGAAGGTTCTGGACTTCACCTTGAACAAACACACCATACGCTCGCAAGCTCCAAAACTGGGCTCACTTTTTTTTTAAACCACCTGAGACGCCACCTGGGTTTAAAACGCTTTCTCTGTGTTACATTGTTCCATCTTCTTCTTTTATACGAACTGAACATCTACATCACATGTCTTGCGTAGGTGACTTCGAGCTCGTCGTTGCATACCACCTCACGTCTAGCGTCTTCGCACGTGCCTCCGCACCAGTGATTTATATATCATTGATTCATAGTGGAAGCAAAAACCATGCCGTGCTCCAGTGATTTATATATCATTTCAATGGACCATGATACCTTACCAACAATCCTATACAATGATCAATTGGACAGAAATGAATAATACATTCAAGAAAACCAGAGACTAGATTTTCAGTGGTACCGTTTTCGTCTCACTCTCACAAGACTTTTTGAACTCACATGGTGATATATATCCTGCTGTTAGGGATAGTTTCATGAAAACCCATCAAGCAATTCATACAAGTTGTTTGACATATTGATATCATGGAAAACATTTATGGGTAGTTGATAATGTTAAACTTGAATGAAGAAGAGTTACAATACCAAAACACTAAACAAAAGAAGTGCTTATGACCCTATTCTTGACTTTTTTTTTTTTAAACTACTTTAAACCAAGTGTTGGAAGGGTTTGTATTAATTTTTTAGTTATATTCGGACAGATTGTAATAGCTCATCTAGTTACAAACGTCTATCTTTTTCTTTGTAAAAAGTTTTAAATTTTAAGTACTGTTATACGCAATCAATCCGTATAGATAGCTACTTCCATAATAATCTAATACAGACATATTTATTTAGACGAGGTATATAATTTATTAAAAATTTTATATATATTTTTAAATACAGATTCATCTAATTTGAAATGCAGCCATTTATCCATTAATCACACACAGTGTGTGTATAAGATTTATTATTTTTAAAATATCATGTGCAGCAGACTATCAATGAGGCAATACCATCATTATTCTTAAATTTTTTTATACAAATTTTTTTCAAACAAGCAAAGAATTTTTATTGTATGGAGGGAGAAAAAGACAGAAAGTGAAATCGTGAGGGAGTAAGAGCTGTCGGGACTAAACAGTGAAATGGGTGTACAATTGTATTTTTTTTTGGCTTTTGCTTGGTACAGAAAAAACAGAGACTTCAAACTCTCATCCACATCCAAAACTCCCAAAAAAACCTCCATCCTTCCTTTCTCTCATCTCTTCCTTGTCTTTCAAAAAAAAAAAAAAAAACACATATTCTCCTTGTTCTCTTCATATCTTTATCTATTTGTTTGTTTTTAGTAGCCTTTTTTTTCATAAATTGTTTTTTTCAGACTTTGCATTCATCATGTGGCAGCTTTTGTTTTTCTTTCTCTAATTGAATCATCAGTGTTTTGTGTCCCCTTTTTTTTGGTTAGATTCACCTTTTGTATGTCTTTGTGTTTTATGAGCAAAAGCATTATTATAATTTGTTTTTCTCACATGAAAGGCTCTTTCTCTGCCAAGATGATGGTGGTGGTGGTGTTTTGAATATATATATTTTTTTTGTGGGGTTCTATTTGTTTTTATTGTAGATCTAATTTTTTGTGTTCTGGGAGTTTGGGTTCAATTTTCAGATGCTATAGACAACAAACCTTGTAAGGATTCTATCATCTCTCATAAAGAGGTATTGGTTCTTGTATCAAGGATTTTGTGTGAAAGATGTTAGGTGGCTGTTTTTGTTGTCCTTAGATCCCTTTTAAATAATATATCCAAAATGACAAACAGATCTGCTTGAGCCACTCTTCTTCACCACCATCACCTCTCTTTTTTGTCTCTCATTAAGAGTCTCTTACACCCTCCTTGGCTTCAAACTGGTTTTTTATTTATTTGTTTTTTTAGGTTAATCAAGACTTCAGATCTATCTAAATAAAGATGATGAAGGACTTGATGATCCAAAACCACCCACTCATAGATGAGAACCTCTCCAACCTGACAACTGCATCAGGTGAAGCTAGTGTCTCCTCAACCAACAGAGCTGACAATGAAAGCTTCCCCTCTACACAGCCACCACAATCAAGCCATGCCAATAAGAAGAAGAGGAGCCTTCCAGGGAATCCAGGTTCACTAACCATTAAAGCAATAAATGAATAAATTGTGTTCCTTCTCAATGCCTCCACTTATATTAACCTCGTTTTCTTTTTTTTCTTTTTTTTCTTTTTCTTTTTTTTTTGAACAGACCCAGATGCAGAAGTGATAGCTTTATCACCCAAATCACTCTTGGCCACAAACAGGTTCATTTGTGAGGTCTGCAACAAGGGGTTTCAAAGGGACCAGAATCTGCAGCTCCACAAGAGAGGGCACAACCTCCCATGGAAGCTGAAGCAAAGGTCAAACAAGGAAGTGAAGAAGAAGGTGTATGTTTGTCCAGAGGCATCTTGTGTCCACCACCACCCTTCAAGGGCTCTTGGGGATCTCACAGGAATCAAGAAACACTTCTGCAGGAAGCACTGGGAGAAGAAGTGGAAGTGTGAGAGGTGTTCAAAGAAGTATGCAGTACAGTCTGATTGGAAGGCTCACTCCAAGACCTGTGGAACAAAGGAGTACAGATGTGACTGTGGAACCCTCTTCTCAAGGTCTGTTTTTTCAGTTTTTTTTTTCTTTCAATGGTGAGTGTCAAATGATAATAATGAATGAATAATTCAGCATTGATTAAGGGAATTAATTTTAGGTTCATTCATGCATCAGTCAATGCCATCAACTCTACATTTGCATGCACAAAATCATGTGATATAGGTTTATTTACTTAAGAAAACCTGATCTTGTGATTGATATTGTTTACTTGGTGGTAATGGTTTTTTTTTTTTAGGAGGGACAGTTTTATCACACACAGGGCCTTCTGTGATGCACTGGCAGAAGAGAGTGCAAGAACCATCCCATCACCACATATTCTCAACAATCCACTCTTGTTTTCACAAACCACAATAGCAACTGAGCCTGCCAACCACAGCCATTTGTTCCCCTACATGTTGAGAACCACAGAAGAAGCCACCACCATCAACAGCCATGAAAGTGAAGCAGTACTCTCACTTAAGAGAGACCAACAACAGCTCCACCTTAGACAACCATGGCTTGAAACAGCACCCACATCTTCATTACCCCACTTGGACATTCCCATCTCAATCTTCTCCAAATCAATGCCCCAAGGGAGCCTAACATCTTCATTTCCCCAACCAAACTTTCAGAGTTCTATGTCTCCCCACATGTCTGCAACTGCACTGCTTCAAAAGGCAGCACAGATGGGTTCAACCATGAGCAGGCCTTCTGATACTGCCTCTGCTGGTTTTGTTCATGGTTTGAGTGCTTTTGGTAATAACACACAAGACATGGTGATGGATTCACTCTCTGCTGGAGTCCATGGATCCTTTGAAGATGACTTTGGTGGGGGATTTTGGGGTGCTAAGAGAGAGGACAACAACAACAACAACAATGTGAGGAGTGGTGTGTCTGATGGGTTGACAAGAGACTTCTTGAGTCTGAAGACTTTTTCTCAGAAAGATATGCTCAGCATTGCTGGTGTGGACCCTTGCATGAGTGTATCTCCATATGGGGATCCTCAGTAGAAAAGAGGGGAAGAAAAAGAGAACATATAATGCCATTGGGAACTTCAAAAAGAAGGGGAGGTATGGAGTTTATATTTTGTTTCTATTCCCTGTAGGGAGACAGTAATCTTTTTTTTTTTTTTGGCCCATCTTTTCATAATTCCTCCCTCTCATTATTTTATTTTATTTTAATTTGGAGGGAATATTTGGAAAAAAAAAATTGTTCACTATCATGGACATTCATCCCAAAGGGCAGATACTGTACTCAAATGTTCAATTTTTTTCTTGATAAGAGGGCCACTCAGACAATAAAACTTGATGTTTGTTGTATCTATCACTTATAATATATTAATGTGTTTAATTTTTTGTAGGTATGAACATCATTTTACAAGCCCAGATGGTTCAGAAGTAATGAAAAAAATATTTTTTCTTTCAAACCAACAAAAAAATATGAAAGCGATTAACTGATGATGATTTTTTTTTTTGAAAAAGGAACTGATGATGATGTTATTGTTCACTCAAGTTCGGATGGTTTTGGTTGCATGGTTTCATGGCCATTTGTTTAGATTCAAAAGAACAAAAGAAAAAGGGCTCTATTACATGTTATCCTTGTATATAACCCCTTGCTAACCTCATATATATTTTGCTACATGTACTTTTTTTTTATTTTCTACGTATGTAAGTATATACAATTTATTAGAATGTATATTTGTTTTATACGGATATTTATGTTTTGTTGCATAAAATATACACAAAGTGAGTGAAACTGCATGCAGGTCATTCTTACATTTAAAAAAAAAAATTGTTGGAAATTGGATACAATGGCAAGAGCATTCATATGGATCCAATTTGATGCTTACTAGGGTTTAGGAAAAGCAAGAAAAAAGTGGTGCACAGCTCAAGAAGATGAGAGAAGTGATTGTAACAAGCAAATATACAGTTTATTTTGTTGCCTATATGTTAGTACTGATTATAAGCTCAATCCTTTTTCAATTATTTTTACATACTATATTAACTAATATAATATGTACTACTTCACTATACAAGTATATATTCTATTATGAAAAATGTAAAAATATTTACATATATTCAATATGTAGAGTATATAATTTATTTTTAATTTTAATAAAAATATATATTCTGTGATTAAATAAGTATTTTGATAATTTTTGAAACTTACAGTATGAGAACTAGAAAAATTACTACAAAAAAAGAAACTGAGCATATTATTTTCTTGTTGTACCTTGGAAGTATTATTCGACTAAGAAAATTGTGCCTTTGTCACTTTGTATAATGCATTTACACAACCAATCTCCGTGATCTATCTTTTGGTGGTCCAAAGCCAACCCCACATGATATTCATTCCAGCCTTTGCATGGATTCTTGTGTGGGCCTTTTTTAAGCTTTAGAATGACTTGAAAACATTTGGAATTGATGCACCAAAAACTATGCAAGTTACATGGTAGAATAAGATATTGGATTCAAAACGTACATACATGCTTTGTCAGCATGACTATGAATGATACATAGGTTACACCAAACCATATATGCAAGTGCTCCAAAACAGGGGTTTTTTTTTTTGGTTTTTTTAGTTTCCACCCCCCCTGAATTATTGAAAATCCTTGTAAAAAATGAATTTATTATTAATCTCTTACTAAGTTATTGCATCTTATTAAAAAAACCTCAGTGTTTAGTTTCTACCCCTTTTAAATAAATAAATTATTTAAAAACCCCTTCAAATACACATTATTATTTTGGAACCTTTCAAATGCAGATTGTCTTCATAAGAATCACATGTTTAATCTATTTGAGAAACTGTTTATACTAATTTTGTATCAATCATGTTTTTTAATTGTTTCTATAAGAGAAGATATAAATAACTAAACTTTTTGCAAATGCAGCTACAATTTGTAAGGATCTTACAATAATAATATTTTTTTGAGTGGGTTTTTAACAATTTACCTGTTTAGGAGGGGGTAAATAACATGAAATGATTGGTCTTTTTAATAAGACGTAATAACTTTACGCGGAGTTAATTATCAACTCATTTTTTGAAGAGTTTTTTTTCTCGGGGTGGAAACTAAATAACTCTTTTTTATATATTTGATAATCATTCAAAAATAATAATTAAATAAAAAAAACTAGTGACTGAACTATTAATCGTAAAAATGGTCATCTCACGGCCACATTATTGGTCAGTCTTATTTTAAAAATTCTCGTTGAAAGCCGGAACTTTTGAGTCTCGGCTTTCGTTTTTTGACCTGGATTCAGTGAATAAAAAAATATCAAAGCCAGGGTGTTTAAGAATTGGCTTTTCAGAATACATTTTCAATTCACAGAAATGGTTTGTTGTTATACACGGTTCATCAATTAATAAGTCACACCACTTTCAATAAAATAATCAATCCAAATCCAACAATCAATACCCACACAATTAGAACTCATGTTGAAAAAATGGTAAAGAAGATTTGGTTCTGTAACAGAAATTAAAAAAAAAAAAACAAACAAACTTTTTTTCAAAGTGAATATTTTTTGGGGCTCCATTCAAAATCTAGGACAGATAAATGAGTCACTAGGTTCCGTTTGGAAACACAGATTGAAAAGTAGATTTTGGAATAAAGCTGCTTTTTAAGATGATTTTAGACCTTGACTTTTTTGGGATGTTTTTTTTTAATTCAGGAATCAATATTTGGAAGGAGTTTAATGTTTGGTAGAAAAAGTTGCTTTTCAATTCAAAAAATCGATTTCGACCAAAAAGCGTTCTTTTTGAGCTTTTAAAAACACGGATTTCGAGAGAGAAATTAAAAGGAATCCAGCTTTTGATTCCGCCGGAATCCGATCCGTTTGGCTGCACGATTTTGAGATTTTAGCTTTTCAAAAAGCGGAATCCACCCAAACCCCGTGGGTCCGTTTGGTTGCACCGATTTGGGCGATTCTGCTTTTTGAAAAGCTAAAATCCCAAAATCGTGCAGCCAAACGGGTTGGATTCCGGCGGAATCAAAAGCTGGATTCCTTTTAATTTCTCTCTCGAAATCCGTGTTTTAAAAAGCTCAGAAAGTGTGATTTTCGGTCAGAATCGATTTTTTGAATTGAAAAGCAACTTTTTCTACCAAACATTAAACCCCTTTCAAATATTGATTCCTAAATTATAAAAAAGCATCACAAAAAAGTAAAGGTCTAAAATCATCTTAAAAAGCAGCTTTATTCCAAAATCTACTTTTCAATATGTGTTTCCAAACGGAACCTTAAGTGAAAAAAACTATGGGCACTTGGATTGATATGATCAGAGGAAATTTGTCATCATGTGAGAATAAATATAGGATAGATGAGATATGATCTAAAAACATGCACACACTAAAATAATATGCGCGATTAAAAAAAAAATTGGCCTTCTGAAAACATTATCCTTCTTTTCAGTATCTATTTAGACATAACTATGCATTATGAGAAAATTATACCTACCAACATGAAAGTGATGTTTGAAATTGTGTGCGTGTACCTTGGACCTTTGGAACATTAATCATTTGAAAATGAGAAGAATCTCAACTTTGTATGGTGTGTGTACATTGGATCAAACCCCGATCCTATGCAAGTTGGAAGGCAGCCTAAAGTCCCCATTAAAGGAGTGTTTCCACAGCCCCTTTTTCTGTATATCTACTTGTAAAAAAATTGTGAATGTGAACATATATGAAAGGTTTGTTTCAGGATTGCATGTTGATATGCTTAATCATGTTTGCAGCCCCATCGATATCTATGGTGTACGGATGATCCCCCAATTGGTGTACAAACTGTCCCAGTGCAATATATATATTTTATTAGTTCAATGTATACTCAATTAATTTTTTTAAAAGAATAAAAATATTTATATCCTGATTTATCAATGTATAAACTTCAGTTTTTATAATAGTATATACTTATTAGATGATATATATTTAAAAAAAAGGGAAAAACTCAAATAACCCCCTATAAGATACACGAAATCCAAATAACCCCGGCTAACACATGTAAATCCAAATAACCCTTGTATTAAATTTCGTTGACAGATGAGAACTAAAAAACCAATTATATCTATTCACCCCCCCAATCAAATGGGGGCTGATAGTTTATTAAACCTAGTTAAACTATTAAACCAAGGTGAAGGTCTTTCAGCTACTTCTCTCAGCGCTTGTGTGGTTGACATGGATGACTCGAAACCAAGTAGTGTTTAAGGGTCAACGTTCATAAGGGCCTCATAGATGCCTCTTCTACTTAGGATCGAGAAACTTTTACTTTGGTTCTCTGTAACTTGATCTGAGTTTATATTTTAATATATTAAGACGACTGCTTAACATTTTCATTATAAAAAAAAAGAAAAGTAAAGTAAAACTATAATACGGTAATTCGAGGGTAACAAACATGCATAGAAAATTTCGTGACTTTACATATTTATAAAGGGGGAGGGGGGATGTTTCACATGTGCATGCATAGTTTAGGAGGCCCAAACAAACCTTTATTGACTTGTACCCTAAAAACAAATTAAAAGAAAAGATAAAGCAGGGAGAGATTCCTTCGTGTAAGAGATGAAAAAAAACCCAGATTGCATCCCCCTTCCCAACTTTTAAACATATCAAAACACTCCTACATTATTAGTTTAAATTTGTGCAAGTACTTTCATCTGCCTTTGATAGGTGCATGTTACTTAATAATGTACATGTGATAATTAATGGTATACAAAATTTAATGAATAATATACATAGAATTCACGAGATAAATTATAAAAAAGAATATACAAGGACCTAAAAAAACATAATCACTGATTTAAAGATGCTTTGGGATGCTAAAAAGATTCAAAAAGCTCAAAAAAATGGTTGAAAAAATAATAATAATTTTCCAGAAAAAAAAAAGAACTTCTTTCGATGGGATTATAAATATATTGACAACACTTTTACCTTGGTCTCTGACCCTGAATAGGTTTTAATTTAAATTTTCTCTCTTGTCAACGTCCTCTCCCTCGTTAAATCCACCTCACTTTTATTTCTTCCATATAGTAAAAAGTCACTACAAAAAAGCAGTTCTTTTTGGGGCTCTTTTTGGGTACTTTTTTTTTGAAGCAAAACAATTGAACCATTATATATATACATGCTTCTAACCAAGCAGTATGAATCGATAGGTATTTGCGTTGGAGAGTATGGACCTGTTCTAAAGTTTTTCAATACAGTCTTATATACTTCATTAGAAATCCAGTAAAGCATATAAATAATATATATACCTCATTAAAAAAAATTACACTTATTAAAAATGGGTTCATTTAATTCAAAATAGAACAATATATATTTTTTATCTAAGCATACACCTCATTAGAATATGTCTACTATTTTTAAAAATATAAAAACATATGTAGTCTGAGTTTTGGATTGTAAAAATGACCGAGTCTAACATTTTTCAATTATTTTTTGCTACTCCGAGCGCTTTTCCTCAAGTCTTTTATGAGTCTAAATTTTTTATTTTAAAAAAATTCTATGTAACTCTGAAAATTTATCAAGATTGCAAATATTTTTCTTAAAATAATTGATATTCAGAACTGGTTGAATCAGCTTAACCACATGTAAAATTTATCATAATGCCCATGCATCTAGAAGTTAAGGGTCTGAGTTTATTCTTTTAAAAAATAAAAATATGTGTGGTCCCACTTAGTCTAACATTTTCTCTCAACAAGTCAAATCTAAACTTCTAAAAATGTCATTTTATTGTTTATTATCCATACTGGACATGATTGTATAAATTTTATCAGCAGCTTATATGAGGTCCACACACCTCAACATGTAATTAATTTTGCTGATCTTATATAAATGCCCAATGGGCACTCCTTACCGGAAAAAAAAAAGATATGGAGTGTATATGATTTTGTATTTTTAATTAAAAAAATATATGATACCTATGGAAATAGTTTATTAGTAGCTGTTTTGTTAACATCCAAAGGATTAAGATTTTATGAACGTATGAGGCCAAGATCATAAATTTATAATAAAAAACTAAGAATCAATATAATAAAATAAAAAATAAATCACCAAACCACAGTCACTAATGAAAGTTGTGATTCTATTTTTATATATATATATTTTTTTTTTGAAAATGAAATTGGTGGATCTGCCACTTCTTTGATAAATCATAAGTAGTACAGTTCCTAGATTAAACAACGGATAACACCCAAAAAAACAATATGAAGAAATAAAAACACCTTAAAGCCCTGTTAGGAGATCTAACTGGGCATCCAAATGCTCCTCATTCCTCCTCTTCTTCAGGACACAATCAGAGCATTCTGTTCCACCCGAACGGAATGGGCGCCGGCACAGTAGCAACCCCATGATGACATACTTCCCTTAGCGCCTTCCCAAATGCCCTCCGGCGACACTGATGTCCCCACAAAAATCTTGTCATTCCTCCCTTTCCATATTGCCCACATGACCGCGGGAACAAGAGTTTGTAGAACTTTACTTCGAATGCTTCTATCCTCCCTCCGAGACAATCTGTAACCCAGCTCCCATAGTTGGTCAAGTGTGTCCTGGTTCCACGCTCGACCCACCACATGGCCGAGCTTACTCCATACCTCCCTCGCCATTGAGCATTCGCAAAACAGGTGACGTACGGTTTCAAGACTTAGCTCACACAATGGACATTCTGAGTTCTCCCCAGGCCGCCAAATCGCACGGTACGCGCGTGTCAATAGCCTCTCATTGTAAGCCAGCCATAGGAAGAACCGCACCTTCGTTGGAACCTTGCAATTCCAAATCTGATGGGCTTTTCTAGCAACTCCCCCATTAAATGTCGGTCCTCGACCCACCAAAGATACGCAGATTTGACATTAAATCCAGCTGAAGGTGTTAACATCCATACGGGTGCATCCTCTTCTGCTTCCATGATGCGGAAATTTGTAATGACACAATAAAGCTGAGTGTATTGAAGGAACTCCACATTCGACAGTCTCCTTTGTAAATGGAAAGTCCATCCTCCCCCATGCTCCGAATCATTCCAGAATTCCCGCACCATACCATCCTTGTTACTTGCAATCTCAAAGAGTTCTGGATATACTGCCATGAGGGGCCCCGATCCGCACCAGTGAAAGGTCCAAAACCTTATCCGGTCTCCTTTCCCTAGTCTCCATCTAATAACTGATGAAAGTGGGGTTCCCACCCTATGAATCACCTTCCACACCTGCGAGGAGCACCTGCTTGGTTTAGGGAGTGGTAGGAACCGTTGTCTCCTGCCTTGAAGGCCACCTGATACAACAGTTCTCCACATCGCATCCGGAGAATCGTTGAACTTCCACACCCATTTCGCAAGCAATGCTTTATTGAACTCGGCTAGATCTAGAATACCCAGCCCTCCTCGGTTTTTGCTAAGACATACCAAATTCCAGCTCATAAGATGAACTCTTCTTTGTCCCTGCCTCGAGCCACTCCACAAGAATCTTCTTCTTAGTGTGTCCAATCGTTGTAGAATGGTCCGAGGAAGCTTGAAAATAGAAAGCATAAACACCGGGAGGTTGGACAGCACTGCTTGAAGTAACACCAGCCTTCCCCCCGAGCTCAACAGCCTCCCAGCCCATCCCTCCAATCTCCTTTCGAAGCGGTGCACTAGAGGAGCCCAATCTGCGTTAGCCAGTGGCCGAAGACTCAACGGAAGTCCCAGATACCTCGTAGGGAATGATTCCACCGGACAGGAGAAGCGGTCCGCAATCTGTCTCAACTCCGAGTCCCCCATATGGATACCGAAGATAGCACTTTTGCTCTTATTAATACTCAAACCAGAGAGCCAACCAAACACTGTTACTACAAACATAACCCCTTCCACGCATTGTTCTTCCCCTGGACACAAGATAGCCGTGTCATTTGCATAAAGAACATGGGTTAGATAGTACTCCGATCTGCCACACTGAAGTCCCCGAA
Organism: Acorus calamus; assembly: GCA_030737845.1. Taxonomy (NCBI): domain Eukaryota; kingdom Viridiplantae; phylum Streptophyta; class Magnoliopsida; order Acorales; family Acoraceae; genus Acorus; species Acorus calamus. The sequence goes on from CM060871.1 coordinate 24,214,515, forward strand.
TCCACCTAGCATTCTCAGCCCGAGCAATCATCCTACTCAATGCATTGGAGACCATAATAAATAGGAAGGGGGACAAGGGATCCCCTTGTCGAAGGCCTCTTCTTATCGGGAAGAAACCACAAGGAACTCCGTTGACGAGAATAGACGCCGAGGCCGTTGAAATGCAATCAAAGATCATTCTCACCCATCTATGGCCAAAACCATGGCTTAATAGGAGCTGTCGTAAGAATGTCCAATTCACTTGATCATAGGCTTTTTGAAAATCAAGTTTAAGCATAATCCCCTTCCTCTGTAGTTGTTGGGAACCCGAAATTGCTTCTTGAACTACCAAAAAACCTTCTTGAAGAGATCTCCCTGGAACAAAAGCCGTTTGGTTTACTTCAATCAGAGAACCGATGATCAACTTCATTCGGTTGGCAAGTGCCTTTGTAACAAATTTGAGACAAGCATTGATCAAACTGATAGGCCGGAAGTCTGCAATTTCCTCTACCCCCTGCTTTTTAGGAATCAGAACTATAAACGTTGCATTAAGGCATCCCACCCCCTGTACTCCAGCATGAAATTCCGCAAACATCTCGAAAATATCCATTTTTACCACTTCCCAGAATTCTTGGAAGAACCGAGATGTAAATCCATCCGGGCCTGGGGATTTATCCCCTACTGAATCAAAAATTGCTCGTCTGATTTCCAATTCTGAAAAAGGTTCCTCCAACTTCAACTTCCACTCCTCTGTAAGGCTAGGCAGGTCGTCATCCACCCAATCCACCCTTTGTCCCCTGGGGGCCTTCACCATCTCCCGAAAGTGATCCACCAATGCACCCTGTACCGCAGCCTCCGAAGTAATTCTGGTACCCTCCACCATCAAAGTGTTGATCTGATTAGCCCTCCGCCTTTGATTTGCAATCTTATGGAAAAAAGAGGTGTTATTATCTCCCTCTTTCAGCCAAATCGCCCTCGATCGCAATCGCCATTCCTCTTCTTCCTGTCCAAGTATGTGTTGCATCTCCCCTTTCAAACTAATCCGAGCTTCCCTCTCCATCTCTCCCATCAGTCCGGATTCTTCGATTGCATCATAAAGAGCAATATCTAAGGCCACCTTAGATTTGCGTTCCACCCGCTTTTGTTTGGCCTCACGACTCCACCCTTTAAGTGTATGCTTCAACCGTTTCAGCTTAAGATTAAGCTTCTTTGCTCCCCGGACGCCGCTCATCGGGAGAATCCAAGAATTTCCCACTACCTCTCTGAAGCCATCTACTTTCATCCACCATGTTTCAAAACGAAACTGTGCATTACCCTTCCTAGCTGCACCCCCAGTCAACAACACCGGGCTGTGATCTGAGGTTACCCGAGGCAGACATCTGATTTGGCACAAAGGGAATGCCTCTTCCCAAGCATTATCAACTAACACCCGATCCAGCCGAGCCAAAGATGGATGCTCTCAGAGGCTGCTTCAAGTATAAGCCTGTGACAACAAAGGCAGATCTAAAAGCCCTTCCGTCTCGATCCAGTCCGAGAACAATCTCATATCTCTTGAGATTCCCCCGCGTCTGTTTCTGTCCTCGATCCATCGGGTAACATTGAAATCACCCATACAGCACCACGGACCTCCCCATTCTCGTTTTACTGCAGATAGTTCGTCCCACATATCTTCTCTAGCTGGTCCATCATGTGGTCCATATATCCCAGAACAGCTCCAAGTCCACCCAGATCTTGAGTCCTCCAACTTGACTGAGACGGAGAATCTTCCAATGCGAGTCCCAGAACATGTCCATTTTGATGAATTCCATGCCATGATTATCCCTCCGGAGGCTCCCACTGCCGGCAGGAACCGCACCTCCTGCAAACGGCCACCACCAAAAGCCCTAACCACTCCTTGAGTAACCACAGATAATTTTGTTTCTTGAAGACAACAGAGGTCGATAGCATGTTCCATAACGTAACTGCGAACTGCCTCTTTTTTACGCCTGTCGTGCATCCCACGTACATTCCAGCATAGTGCTTTCAACATAAACAAACTTTTAATTACCCTTCCTCACACCAGCACCAAATCGGGCTAAAGGTTTGCTCCTCTCCTAAGAAACGTCATTAACCTTTGTGAATCCTGACGTCTCGGAAATTTCAGTCCAATTTGCTCGGCCTTCTCTATGGCTTTGCCCCCTCTGAATTCTTCTGAAAAAATCGGATACAGACGCCGAGTTGGGGAAGCACCCAAGGGACTCAGCTCCTGTACCCCTCCACACTGCCCAGACTCCGCCTCCTCTCCCTGAACCTCCTGCAGGGTCATACATCGCCCACCTGAAATCACAGAAGACTGGTCCTCCCCTTCCAACAGTGTGACTGAGGACGACCTCGCCCCACCTCCCATCGAAATGCCGCAGGATCCTGCCGAAGAAATTGTAACTGACGAAGGACTTATCACTACAACCGAGCGAAGTGTCCTTCTCCCAAATAAGTCCACGAAATACGGATTCGCCTGAATCCCGTACCTCGGGCCGGATCTGAATAACTGTGATCCGATTCCCCTCCAGGAGTCCTGTTAAACCACACCCACCTGGCCACCCCGTCTTCCCCCACCTGGTTGGCCCACGACCCTGGGCCCAAAGCATCACGAATACTTGGGGTGGAGCCCAATGATGGACTATGACTAGCATTTGCCAGCTGTGGAGGTTTGACCAATGAAGGAGAAACCCCGATGTTGACCCCTAAGAAAGTCACTTCCCTGTCCGACTGAAAGCTTTCCTTGAAAAGAGGAGTCTCACCATTTTGCATGTCCTGCTGCTGAACCTCCATTTTGTCAGAGGGCTCTTGACCCGCTACCGAAGAGGTCCCATCCTCCTCTCCACCAGATTGTGGAAGCGCCAAAATGTCTCCAGTCTCCATCACATAAGGCTGATTGGACAACCCCCCATCTAGTCGTCCTTTGCAAAGTGTCTCGGGCCTCTCCCCTAGCTGCTCCGCCGAAAGTGCCCCTGTGTCAGATACCAGCCCGATGTCCGTATCCACCTTCCTCCTCCGGTCATAGTTCATCGGAACCGCATCTTTCCGACCACCTCTCGAAGAGATCTTTCTGTCCGAAGAATTGTTCCTGACCGCTGCTACGTACGATCGGAAATGGCTATCATCCTCCTCTTTCACCGAAACCACTCCCGTCCAACCTCCAAAACACACTTCAATGGAGTCTGGGAATCGAATCCCCGAATTCGCCAAGACCGACACTCGAACCGGAGGAAAAGCTTCCTCCCCACTTGCATCCTCAAACATAGATTGAAACCAGCCGAGTGGTTCCACTATAGTTCGGATCGCTTCCTCCGTTCGCCAAGCAAGTGGGACCCCAGAAAGCAAGATCTTCCGAGAAGAACCAAGCTCCCCGGATGCCCCAGTCAAGATATCACATGCAGAAAAAAGAACAATACCTCCATCCACCATCAGAGACCCTTCCGCAAGAAGCAAATCTCTGTCATTAATGGAAGGAAGTCTTATGATTGCTCTGTCCCTGCAAAGCCATCCTGTGTTACTGAAGTCCAGATTGTTCCATCTCTGTTTCAGAAGATGCACCAGTTCTCCACAGGCCAACACCTCAGTCCCCGCCCAGTCTGCCAAAACGCACCTTTGAAGATTAGATACTCGATCTTGAACTTCCTTAGACCAGCAAACTGTCACCCGAGGCACCTTAATGTCCGACTTCAAGGTCACCTGAGTCGTACGCCGAGGGACCTTTGGAGTCGAGAACACGAATTTGCATCCCGATTTACGATGTCCCACTCCCCTACATCTCCAGCATGTCGCAGGTTCCCGACAAGCCGCAGTGATGTGTCCGACTCCCAGACATCTGAAACACCTTCTTCCTCGCCTATCCGCAGCATCCGCTCCGTTCCCTCCTTTACGATCCCCACGCTGGGAGCTCCCAGCCTCAAATCGCCCTTTCGCCCTTCGTTTTTTCCCTACCTCCATCCGTCTTTTCTTCCGGTTTGTCACCACCTCCCAGCCATCGTCCACCACCACCGCCTTCCCTTCTCTTGCATCCTCTGCAGATCCTCGCTCGCCATGGGAGCTCTCCCCCCAGCTTCATCTCGCGTCATCTTCGCCACCGTAGCCATATGATCCTTGGCTACCTTCAACGGATCCTTCACCACCGGAGCTCTCCCCCCCAACACCATTTTTAGATCTAGTTCAATCAAGAAAGAGATTCTACAATAGACAATGTTGGACCGCCTGTGGGCTGCTGAAACCGGTTTTTATTTTTTTTCTATCTATTGACCAACTCATTTGTACAGTCATGTCCTCCATTAAAATACCATTACACCAGTCACATTGTTGTTGACTTGAACCAACTAATAAAGGAGACAAAATAAATAAACTATTTTTTGGGACCGGATGGACCACACTAAAACATTGAACAAGAATAAAGAATATTTACCATACATACAAGTTCTTATGAGAAAGCATCACCACCACCAAATAAAAACTCCTCTAAAATCTTAGCAGCATCATCCGACGGCCCCTTCCGAGGAACCTCGGATTTTTTCACATCGGGTGGAGGCAAAAACAATGGCTTCTGAGCAGACTTTAACTTGCTCTTCTGAGCAGACTTTAACTTGCTCTCATGCCCAGCAATCATAGCCATTTTGGATGTTTGAGTAGACAAAGGAACAGCCTGAAGAGAAAGAACCGACTTTCCTTTTGAATCGTGCAGAGTGGGCAGCAGCTTCTGCTGCTGCTGTTGCAGCTTATTAGTGTTACCTGCTGGAGATCCTCCAAAAGAAAGAAAGCTTATCCCTTTTGGTATACGTGTAGGCAGTTCAAAAGTTCTTTCCACTGCAATTGCTGGAGTTAAATTTCTGGGTGTGTCTTTTGCAACTGAAGAGGAGTGTTTGGAGTCTGGCTGTGAATTCATTGTTATATTATCCAGTGTAATAGGAGGGTCTAGTTTGCTGAGCAATGATGGTGCAGCTGAACCCTCCGCAACTGAAATCTGGGACAATCAAACCCATTGGGGTGTTAATTAACAATTTGTACAGGTGAAAGGAACGAGAAGAATTTGATGACAAAGACTGTAAATTTTATATATATTGAACAGAATGAGAAAGTACCTGGTGAGAGAATTTGCAGCTATTGCCTCTGGGACAGATGCCGGTAGACATAATTTTGTGGCAGGGATACTTGGAGAGCTCATGATCAAATGGACAATCATCCCCTTTCAAGCACATCCCACAAGCAAAATGTTTGCATGGCTGCACCAAGATTCAAAGAAAAAGTATGAGATAGTGAATGACAGAGGCCAACTATGCAATTAAGCAAATAAGACAGCTCAAAGTCCATACAACAACCTCATAGCAGCAACAGATCCAACAGATCCAAAAAATTGGATCTAATAGCCTAAAAACTTGTGGCAGACATTTATAATATAAAAAGTAGTCAATATTCTATGTGCATTAGTTTTTTTTAAAATTTACTGCTATCCATCTCTAAATCCCATAGCAAACATGAACTCAAATCACTATTTATCCAAGAAAAAAAAAAAAACAGTATTTATGATAGACAGTCTACATAAATATACATTTTAATGCCTTACATTAAGCTTCCCTCAAGCACCATGGCATCACGGCACTCCATGCCAAGAATATCCACTTAGGTTCATCTCCCATGGAAAAGCTTCCCAACAGACTTCATAAGGAATCAACCACATAATCTCCCCTTCATGTTCTAATCCATCTCTTTATACAACTTTTGGGAATATTCTTTCATCACTTGAACAGTATAAAAACTCACTGATCTCCCTCATAATGGATTCAGTTTACCCCACACTTATTAGCTGTAACAGCATCTTATAATTAGATGGTCAACAGAATCCAGTCCCTCATTAAATAGCACACTGGCTGGATCCTCATCTTGAGTGGGTATTTTGTAGAGGTAAAGTGGTCACACAAAGGGATGGACTTTCAATGGAGATTCAATCCACCTATCTCATTATCTTTGTTGGTGTCCCCAAAATGATAATGATTGGATAGAAGGATCTAGCAGTGAAATCTTTTTGTTTTCATCAGGGCCAACAAGCACGATCTACCCCATTTGACTTTCTGCCTCTTACATCCACCCAACAGCCTCTCACACACCCATCTCCATTTCCATTGAATCAGTTCTCAATTTTAGAGACCACATTGGATAATGGAAGAACAAGTATACAATTAGATTATCAATTAGAAACTGGATCAATCAAATTAAAATTCCACACAAAAATTGATTTATTTTTTCTTAAATATTGTCATTTGGAATAAACTAATCATAAAGTCATAACTAATCCAAGAGGAGCAATGATAGTGAGGATCATAGTTCAAAACCATGTGCGGACCGCATGTGCGGTGGGGTCCGCACATGGCATATGCGGCCGCATGTACCGAACATGTGGTCGCACATAGGGTAAGGTAAGGTAACCGTTCGAATAGCTTTCGAACGATATGTTGCCGTTCGAATTACTGTTCGAACGACAATCCGAACTCAGAGGTAGGTTTTACCGTTCGAAGTCCGTTCAAATTGAATTTGAACGGTAAGAGACCGTTCGAATTCCGTTCGAACTGAATTCAAACGTACGCCGCATATTGGGGGGAATGTGCGCCCGGGGGCGCACATCAGCAGTGCGGCCGCACGTGAGGATAACAAAAGCTTGTTTTCAAGACTTAGAAAAGAGCCTAGATGTGTCGATACAAGCTCAATATATTCGTCCAACAATAGGTTGTAGAAGAACATGATCATGTGGTTTAAGTATTGAGTAAAACATAAAAAGAACTGATGTTTACCCACGTCATCAAGCAATAGGGTCATGACATATACTGAAGATGATAGTCTTTCCTTGCGGAGTGAGTCGAGTGACTATTCTTGATGTTGTTGTAATCGTGTTAAAGGAGTGATGCTTAAAAAATCATGTTGAGATTGAGGATACATGACAGGATTGCATTGAAAATGACATCATAAGGGGTGATAGTGAGGAACCAGAAACTCATGAAATAGAAATCCATGATCCAAGTGTTACATAATTTGCAAACCATCTTGCATTTAAACAGTAATATTAAGAACTTTTGACTTGACAAGTATTCCCCAATCATTCTATCTTTACCACATCGTCATTTTTATTCTCCTCTAGGTGTGTGTATGCGTGTATTTCCTTCGAGTTATCAAAGAATTTGGGGGAAGGGAAAGGATGAAAGCGGTATTGTTTATCAGCGCAGTGTTGTGTGACATAGTTAGATATAATTAAGAAAATATTAATTCATGTTCTTGGTTGATGCTTTTCCTCTTTTGTGATAAAAACTGATTTTAATTTTAACAACTAACTCCTCAAGACTAGACATGGCAAAATCTGGGGTCCATATCATGCATGTGAACCCATAATATCCAAATTTCCTTTCCACGTTTTTAAAGTGCAACAGCATTGACCAACTTATACAGTTATACTACATGACATCACCAGGATTTACAAGATCAATAATGTCATCAAGTAATCAACAGTTCAAGCATAATTCTACATGTCAGAAAACTGCTGCAACTGTATTATTAAATTATATATCATTAAAGTTGTCATAATAAACATAATTTTGACCATAAATTTGCAAGCATAGCTAATCCAAAAATATGCATGCCAAAGAAACAAGTGACTGTGTGAAAGAAATGGATTCAATGCATGATAGGAGTAAACTTTGGTCTAACACCATGATAGCATTTATAAAATTTTATTTTCCAATTTATACATCTTCATAGAAAGAACTTAAATACGAATCATCATATGATGGTAACAAGCATATTGAATAATTCTCCAGTTAGATGTGCGGAAGAGCATTGGAGGACAATCAAAATATATGATGAGAAGTAAAATGACCATACCTGGGATTTTGTCAGGGGAATGACATCATGAGAAAATTTGCATGAACTCCCCTTCAGTCACAAAGAATCCAAGGAAAAAAATGGTTAGTAATAATACGATATAAAGATTACAAAGGAAGGACATCATAATACATGAAGCTCCAACACTTAATTCAAAAAAAAAAAAAAAGATCGGAAAAAAAGAATGACATCATATTCAAGTTTTGTAACTTTAAACTTTACAACAGATAATTCTAGCATCCTCTACCAGGGTAGATCTTGCAAAAGACGGTACTACATAAAATCTCCATTTTCAGAAGTTTATGGTGTACAATGGTACAAAATTCATTGTTTGTTGACTTTAGGACAATTATTAAATACCTTTCCTTGTTAATAAACTGGAGAGTTCGATATATAAAAAAAACGCTGGAGAGCATCTAGTTTTTGCAAACACTGACACACAAGAAGTGATCAGTATGGTTTATAAGATGATATGAAAAAATATGTACTAGCATAATCCATAGAATGAAATGAGAAGTGTATATAAGTGACAGCATGGCAGTAAAAAAATCCCATTGTGTGATTTCTTCTTGAATTGTTATATCACAAGTCTCATGAATAAAACAAAAGTACTGCAGAATTTATTGTTTTACCATGCAAGAAACAACTGAAACGGTAAATATAACATTTGTATGAAAACTAGCAGACTGATTAGGTTAAGTTAATACATCTACTCTACAATCAAGGATGGGCAGAAGCATTAGACCATAAACTCATTCTTTTCTCATACAGCAGCAGATAATAACTCTCCGGTTAGAGAATTCATGTCTTCTTTGAACTGAAATCAAGATCGAACTCAAAAAAAGTTAAGATAAAAAGAAAAGGAACTTCCCCGAATCTGGATTTTGGCTTGAGTAATCATAAATACACTGTAACAGATATCTTAAATTCATGCTACTTTTCAAATCATTAAAAATGAATACAGTGCATAACTGGAGAGCAACGAAAATAACAATGAAAAAGGTTATAATCTGAATTTGATTTGTCATGCTACAAATCAAATTAGAACCTATCAGAATAGCATCGAACAAATGAGATTGGAAATTTGTATTACATGGTACTGATCTTTCTTTCTATTGGAATAGTACTCTCAGAGGTTGAGCTAAAACATATCAACAAAATGCTAACCATCTTTTATCAAAGAGATAACTACATAACATGTGTTAAAGGATGAGCACCAAACATATTTCAATAAATTATGAAGTCAATACTTATTATGAAGCTCAAAATATATCTACATGAGATAGGTTATGTATCAATGTACACAAATTCCCACAGAAACAAACTAAAACACTTCATCACACATAAAGAACCAAAACTGATACCTGTTGACACCTTCCCTTCAAGAAGAAAGAACAGTGTTTGACTGTCTTTGGTTTAATGATTGGCTGAATTTTCAATCTCTTGACCCCTTGTTCTCTGTTCTTTTGTGCTCGTTTCCGTTTCTTCGCAATCTGAAAGATCAAATAGTGATGAATATACAGACTGATTAATATGCAAAAAAATATAGATACTTGGAGTAATAAATCAAGAATATTCCATCAAAAGAAGTGGGCATACCTTCTTCTTTTCTCTTCTTTCCTCGGTTAAAGGACCTCGCTTTTTCTTCTCGCGCACTTTGTCATCCTGTGAACATAAAACATAAAAATATTAAATATATTTAATTTATTCTAAAAATATCTTTTGAAGAAAATTTCGGAATCTTCCTGCTTAGGTGATTAGATTGAATAAATGAAACCCCTGGGACAACTAAGACGATAGATCTCCTTAAAACAAAAAAAAATGCTCAGAATATTTTAAATTCATAATTTGACCAATGTCTAAGCAAAGAAAAATAATTGTGTGATGTGTCATTCTAAAGGGTTCATTGCTTAGAGCAATAATAAAATGCTCAGGCTAATAGAATGAAGCCCTTGGTTTGATCCATGAGAGCTTCCAATTTGTACAAAATATGTCAAAGGTTTAAGACCATATCAAATCTCCTCCCTTGGTTTGATATTTAGCTTACGCATGACACATTTCAAATTAAGTCTAAAAAACATGAAAATTCATAATAGACAAAGACAATGAGTAACAATGCTTGATTCATCATTGAATTGGCAAGAATAACCTCATTCAGCATATCCAAGTCTTTTGCTAAATATAATCCTGCTGAACCAGGATCTCAGGCCATCATCATGGTCCACACTTGTATCATTTTTTATGTCAGACTTCGCAGTATGATTTTTTGTTTTAATAATGTACCACTTTAATCTATTTATTCTAATCTATTTTCAGATCTCCACTGTATAATGATCAAGGTTCAATCAGCAGAATGAAACAATAATATACTAGAATAATAAAATCACTAAGAAAGATTTATCAACTTTCACAAAATTCATACCTTGCCAGTGGATGCCTTTTTCAAGTCTCCAGAAAGATGTGAACCACTTGAAGCAACCAAACTGCTCTTCACTTCAGACTTGCTTTCCCCATGATTGGTTTTCTCCATTTGAGGTTCTACCATAGTATCGCTACCTGACGACGTTCTCAACAGTTGGGGAACCACTGGAGTAAATTCCCCACCTTTGTCTTCCTCTGACTCTCCCTCCTCATCAACAGAGTGTCCATAAACCCCAAAGTCATCCGGAATCTCCCCGTCTTCCACCTCTTCATCAGACACATCCCGCTCAGGATCGGAACGGATTCCATGCTCAACATCCACAGCATCAACACGAGCCCTATCATTCAAGTCCCTCTGCGGCTCCTGCTCTTGTGTAACAAAACCCTCCTCTCGGTTTCCCCGCATCACGTTTTCCATACATATATCCCCCAATCCTTCAACACTGTTGGAACCAATTTGACCAGGAATCTCCCCGTCTTCAACTCTTCCATTTTCGTCTGCCTCAACCAAAGAGGCCATCACATTCTCCAACTCGTTCAGCATATCAAGACCCAATTCATCTGCATGAGCCCCTTCAAGGCCCAAAACGTCATCAAAACGTTGTACCGTCGCGGACTCCGAGCATCCGCTGCTCCCGCCAACGTCGCCAGAAGAAACCTGCCCTGAATCTTCACGAGGGGGTTCTGGTTCAGGATTCGAGATGCCGTCGACGCCATCAGACGCGGGTCCACCCCCTCTACCATGGCTCGTGACGGCCTCCTCGCGGGTCAGGCCGCCGGCGACTTGGGATTCGTGAGTGAAGAGGGAGAATAGCCGGACCAGAGACCGGTAAGTGGCGCTCTCGAGGTGGCGACGACAACCGCCGCCGCCACTGGAGAGGGGCGGGTGGGAGAGAAGGCCCTCTCGCATCGCCGGAGGTAAATTAGGGTTTCGACTTCGGATATTTTCTGTTTTAAAATACATTGGCACATCTAACCCCACCCATCTTTTTTCTTAACCCACGTCCTTACTTTACCCACCACTAGACATTAGTTTTTTTACTAAACACACCAAGCTATAAATATATCTTTTCATGGTAACTAAACCCACCGCCTACCATTCATTTTATACAAGTCTCTCTCCTCGCTCGTGAAGGTCGACCATGTCGACCGGATCACATTTTTCTAGTCGAACGGGGTCAGTTAAAGTCAAAGAGTTCTGGACTCTGTTTAGTCCACCAAAACTTCGCATGGTGACTTTGTGTGATCAAGCTGGATGGATTTGTTACCATTTTCCGGATCAAATGAGGGTCAAGAAAGGTCAGAAAGTTCTGAACTCCATTCGACTAAGTGCGGTCGAACACAATAGTTTCCATATCGACTTTGTGTGGTCGACCTGGGAGGTTAAGATCTAATTTTTTCAATCGAACAAAATGATTGGCCTATGCATTTCATTCATTCATGAATTTTAGACTAGACAACATGCATTCTCATTTTATTAGATTCTTGAAAAGCTGGTTTTTTCACTGTAACATGTGTTTATAGAGTGAATCATTCATGAATTTTAGGTAAACATATGACAAAACAACATAAAATTTCATTAAACATTAACATCATCTAACTATGCAAAATGAACTTCTTTTTGTTGTTGTTGTTCATAAGATAGGAAATAAAGATTTGAATAATTGTTGTTGTTGTTGTGAAATGTGGATCGTGAAAGAAAATTAGGGTTGTGAAAGAGGGTTTTTATTTTTTTTTAAAATGTATTACAATGCTAGACCTAAAATTTAATTACAAAAAAAAATTGACTATCAAGCATATAGTGTTGCATACACTCAGTAGAAGAAAAAAAAAACCCACGACACATTTCATATACATTTGGGTAGTAGATTTTACTAACAAATCGAAAACATTGCTTGATTTTAAAAAAAATGACATTGACATTGTCATTGTTTCTTTTATTAATTTTGATATGAAGAATTGAAAGATAATTTGAATGAAATTGTTGCTTGTATTGATAATAGTTTGAAGCATTTATCAATCGTACAAAACCCCAGAACAAGAGATTGTTCAACATGGGAAATACTTCTTCTGACCAAGCCACATGGGTAGTAGGTTTTGGAATATACTTTTGTGACAACACTATAACAAGGGTCAAAGAGGTTCAAATCTGATATAAACTCCATTTGGACCACGTATAGTTGATCAGTGTTTTAAGGGATCGACCTAAAGTTAGCAGGGGTTAGAGGATTCTAGACCCAATTCGATCAAGTTTATCTGATTTTTTAAGTCGAATTGAGGTTAGGAAGGGTCAGAAAGTTCTAGACTCCATTTGACCAAGTGTGGACACCCGTCACTTACAATGGCGACTCTATGTGGTCAACCTAGGAAGTTTAAATCATATTCCCTCGGTTGAACGGGGTCAGGAAGAGTTTGATTTATGGACTCTATTCAACCAATATTAGTCGACCAAAACTTCACATGACGACTTTATATAGTCGAGCTGGCATGGTGGGGTTAGCCATTCAAAAACATAAATGAGTATGATTTTTCTTTCATTTGATCGGTGGTGGGATAAGAGAAACACTTGGTGGGGATAGACGCGCCATTTAAAATTTGTTAGACTCAGTGAAGTACAAAACTCAGATCACATGTGTTTTAAACTTTTTTAAAAATAATAAACATATGTATATGCTTTAATGAAATGTATATATCGTTTTATATTTTGAGTTGAATTAATTTATTTTCAACAAATATAACAAAAATTAAAAACATATTTCAGTGGATTTCTAATGATATATATAAGATTAATTTATATCGTATAAAAGATTGTATATTCTTTCTATTTTTTTTACTAATATGATGCTCCAAACCATAACCCCGACAAGTGTAAAAAAAAAAAGGTTATTTAGTTTCTATCCCTAGAAAGCAAGCATATTATAAAATAATAAAAATTCTCCAAAAATTGAGTTGATAATATTATGTTCTATTAAAAAAACTCAACCATTTCAGGTTATTTATTTTCTGTCTGTCCTAAGCAAGTAAATTATTAATAACCCCCTCAAAAAACATTATTATTTTAAGAACCCTTCAAATTGTAGCCGCCTTTACAAAAAAAAATTATACATATCTTCTGTTATAGAAGCAATTAATAAATTATGCATAGACAAAACTACCTCATTGAATGTAAAAATTATATTCCATTATAGCTTCACAACCCAAATGATTCATCTATTACAAATGCCAAGGTTGTAGCAATGTAGCTCATACATGCGTTTTGTAAACTAAATATGACATGGTATGATTGGTATGAAATTGATATGAACATTTTCTACAATATATTAAGGGGTTGTTTGGCAGCGGCGGAAAGCGGATTTTAAGTGCTGATTGTTAAGTGCAGAAAGAGGAAGGATGATAATGTTTAAGAGTTTTAGGAAAAAAAGCGTTTGGTTCAATGAAAAATATTAAGCAGTATTTTAAATAAGTGTGTTTGGTTAACCAGTTGACTTATGTGATTATTGAAAGGGTATTTTGGTCCATTTAATAAGTGCTGAATGTAATTTGATATTTGGTTGAAAACTTGATTATTTGCTTATTTTTTCTATTTATTAAAAACAGATATTTTGATATATGTCTATTTAATAATTATGAGATACTACACTTTGAAGACTTGTTAGAACCTAATACAAGCCTATACAGATTTTAAAAAAATAACATGCCTCTTGTGTGATTTAAAAAAAGTTTCACCTAATAGTGGCAAAGCTGTATATTTGGAAATGCATATCAACTGTTACAGAGTTCATACTCTCAATCTCAAGGAATGATATTGTTTTGAGGAGATTATTCTTCCAATAAAAGAAGGATTCTGACAACTCATAATCTAAGGATTAAACGTAAGATTGAGAAAGCACATATTTACAGATTTAATGTATCACCTACAATCAAAGAAGAACAACCCGATGCCATGACAAAAAGAAGCCCAGTTTTTATCTATCTCAAGCAGAACATCCACAAAACATATAAAAACAATGCAACATTCGTAATTTCATGAACCAAAGAGAACCAATTCAGGAAAAGAGAGTTGTAATATAACATTATAACATTAACCTGTATAACTAGCAGTTTCTAAACAAGTAATACACTTGAGGGAAAATCTATGACTTGACCATTAGCTGACCAAAAAGAACTAACACAAGCAAGGAAAAACAATAAATACAGCATATATAGTTAAAAAAGAAAGAAAGAAGAAGAGCATAAGATATATGCAATAACTAACAAAACAGAGATGTTCAATGACAGGGTCTTGAATATTACAAATCAGTTACAAAAATCATAACCCATCTATTAGTATCAGAACATCAGATCTTGATACTGTTAATATCAAATTAATAGTGAAAGACTATTAATTCATGTATCACTAAATAAACAATCTCATTTTCAGTCACGGAATGAACAATCTCATTTTCAGTCACGGAAAGAAGATTTTCTCTGCTAAATAAACAGCTATATCAACATTTCAATTTTCAACAACATATTTCATCACAGTTCGAGTTTTTTTTTTTTGTCACCATAGCCTGTTGTTTGGTTACAGTTACAAACAATTTTTACAATCATGTCCACCAAATCTACACTCCTCCCTAAGTCCATTCAGAACAGACCCCTCTCCACAGAAAAATCGACCGACATAGTCATTTGTTGAATCTGTCTGTTATGTAGCTTGTGGGGTGTACATGGTACTTAAAACACATTTCATAAGTCGTCGATAAATCTTCATATAAAGCCAGGCTTGTAGAAATTGGAAAAGGTTGTCGCTCACACCACGTTCTTCTATATATCTGTGGAAGGTATTCCTAAGCTTCACATCAAGAGCTCTGCAACATCCAGCAATTATAAAACATGAATTATAAAACATCCAGCAACATCCAACAACCGATAATAATATTTCTAAACCCAATGAACATATTTAGAAAAGTGAAACCCTCAAACCCAAATGAAAAAGAAGAGAAATGTATTGTGTATAACCAATAGATTACAATGTGAGCAATACAATTATAATCCGTAAGCTATGGTAGCTGATCATGAATCTTCAATTTGTTCTTGAACATTGTAAAACAGAATGTAAACCGTAACAGCTCAAATATTAATAGAAACCATAAAATGCAAACTCTATACAGCCACATAGAATTAAAATAGTTCCAACCTAGAATTTGAAACAAATCTCTGATGTACTATATTTGACCATATCTCTCTCTCTTTAACCATATGTGCTCATCTATCTCTCTGTGTTAGTTGTTGTGTTGCAGAGAAATCAAACTTCAATTATGAGCCCCCCTTCATCACAGAATGTATGTGAAACTTCAATTATGAGCACCACTTTTTTTTATATTTGAGAATGTTGTTTCATACAAAATACTAACGTTTCAAGACTCTGGTTCACCTCACATTATGTTTTCTTAGGTGTCCTTCATTCAACTAGTCCTTCATTTATACTAGTGAATAGACAGGTCAAATATTTAAGAGTATAATATCATTACATAGCATAATAGTTGCTACATCCACAAACACAAACAGACACACACAAACACCAACACATCATCATTCATAATACCCAGCCTGCACCAACTGAAATGAGTATCCGGATTTAAGTTACTGTACAAAATGTGGTTCAATCGACCTAATCAAAATATAATTGAATAGTTATGACACATGTTCAATAAGGAAAGGTAAATATTAATCCACATTAAAAAAAATGATAAACACATATTTGGGAGAGATTTTCAATAGTTGTGACACATGTTCCATAACTCAACCAGCCACAAATACCCAGGATTGTCCATGTTTATCATTAACCAAATCAGTAATCTATCACTCAATTACACAATGTAAACATAACAGGCTCAGATAGTTAATACAAGGCTACCTCAGGATTTCTAAAGTATGGACTTCAAGTTCATAATCCAAAACCCATGACTAATCTTAATTGTATCATATACCAATGTCTATATAAGGCTACATACATAAAGAAAATCCCATCTATTTAGTTTTTTATATTAATAAAACTATTAACTCCTAACATAAAACATATAACAAGACCAATCTATAATATGCACTCTTCATTCAACAGTTCTATTACAAATGAGGTGTGAAACTGTTTCACCTCACATGTATTCTTAGGTGTCCTTGTTTCAAATTGTCCTTCATTTAACTTATACAAGTAGATAGAGATGTCCTATATTTAGGAATATATATTAAACATTTCTTCTTAGATATAGAAAAGAAGTACCTAAACTGTTTAGATTTTTAAAAACTACATTTTCTGATTGATATCTGTATCCATAGTTTGGAATATCCATAAAACAACTTAAAGTTGGCCACATATGAACTTAAATATAGGAAACTACATAAACACACACATCCAAGCCAACTTGTCTGAACCCATATGTGTGGTTATACAGGTTGGTTGTCTATTGTCAGTCAATAAAGAAAAAGCATAAGTTGAACCTATGAGACCTGAAAACTTTAAAAATCCCCATAGAATCAAAACAAACATCAAACAAGCAAAGATGAAAAAGAAAAATCAACGCTAAAATATCCAACCCAATAAACCCTTCCAAAAAAAAAATTATGTGATTTATGACTCCAACAAAAGAGGATTTCAGACCCAATTGAGACCAGATTTTTATGAAGGAAAGAAAGAACTCTTCAATGGATTTGTAACTATTGGAATTAAAATTTTCTATATCTAATAAAGTTGAGATCACAAAAAAAAAAGATGCTTCATGCATTCAATGACTCACTGTATTCCTGGGTTTGAAGCTCAGCCAACCTTATCCTTATTAATGTGGACCAAAGAGTAATGCATATCTACTGATTTTCTTCATGATAATTCATCCCAAAAAAATCAATCTTCATTTTTCTACCAAAAAGTATTCTACAACTACCAAGACAAATTCACAAGTGAAAGAGATGTGAGAAATAAACAACAACCATATTTATAACTAACCAATTCATAACAATGGGTATCAATATCTAGTTAGAAATACCAAAAAACATGACCAAACACTCAAACAGTGATTGAAAGACAGATGTGAAGATATTCTACTGCTTTCCAAGTGGAGGTTTTACCTAGATCGTTCAATGGAGAGGAGATCCGAAGATGAGGCACGGGATCGGAGCATCGGAAGGTGAAGAAGATGATGAGAGGGGCCGGGTCCGCAAATGAGCAATGATGAAGGAGAGGGTATCGTACTCCTCAACTAGGGTTTCGTGAGGACTTCGATCGACGGGAGATGTCGCCGACGAACGATCTGGTGTGCCGCGACTGTGATGAGGATTTGGTGATTAGGGTTTTTTTTCGAAAACAGCGCACAGACTCGGGCATTTGTCAAATGCTTGAGAGAGAGGGGTGAGAAGTTTTTGGTCTGGAGAATAGGGTTTGCAAGGAGGATCTGTTGGCGCTGCGAGAGGGACGACGACCAGTGGTTCGCCGATTAGGGTTTAATCAGTCCATCCCTTTCTTTGTTCTTTGAAGCCGAAGCAGAGAGGGTTAGGAGAGAGAGAGAGGTGGTCGAAAATGACCTTATATACCAATCGTAATTCGGGGTAAGTAGTAGGGGTAAAAGGATCATTTCACATCTGCGTAAAAAAGGCGATTGGCGACTGCGGAAAAATAAGTGTCAGATTTCACTTATTTCTGATGGGTTCTTTTATCTGAATGAGGAAAAATAAATACTTATATTTGAGGTCAACCAAACACCATTTATACCCTAATAATCTCTTAAATTCAGCTTTCAGTAAAATAAGCTCTTATATATGACTCAACCAAACAGCCCCTAATGTGTATGATTCTTATAAAAACAATCTGTATTTAAAAGGTACTAAAATAATATTATGTATTTGGAGGGGTTTTTAAATAATTTATGTATTTGGAGGGGTTTTTAAATAATTTATTTATTTGAAAGGGGTAGAAACTAAACATTAAGTTTTTGATATGATGCAATAACTTTACAAGGGGTTAATAGTAAATTTATTTTTTACAGGGATTTTCAATAATTCACTAATTTTGTAGGGGTGGAAAATAAAAAACCTAAAAAAAAATTGTTTCACTTATTCCATTTTAGTATAATTAAAATATGTAAGAGCATCTGTAAACTTATACCCGAGTGTATATCCAAACTTAAATTTGAGTAAAATTAACTAAAAATATATATATCTAACCATTTACTTATATCCAGACAAAATCAAGTTTTTACTCAAAATTTTTACCCAAATCAAGGAATACTCAAACCTTTCCCAAATTCTCGAATGCGATTTTTCTATCTCAACTCTATATTTTTTTTAAAGATTTAAGTAAAATATAAAATGATGGTTAGAGACACATTATATCAAATAAAACTTTTACTCAAAATTTTAGTAATATTTAGATATAAATTTGAATAAAGGTTGGAGATGGCCTAAGAACTGCATTTGATGTTGTATTTGCGATCGTACCAAACATTATATAAAAAAAAGTGGTTGTGAACAAAGTGTATGAAATTAAAAGAATCTTTAAACCTACACTCAAATGTATATTTAAAATTAAATTTAAGTAAAAGTTATACAAAAATCTCACTAACTATTAACCAAACTCGTCAAATCAAACTTTTTTCACAAATTTTTACCCAAATCTAAAGACACTCAAACAATTACCCAAATGTTTTATATAGGAAATATTTGGGAAAAGATGAGATTTTTTAAAAAGAATTAAGTAAAATACAAAGTGATGGTTGAAGACATACCACATCAAATGAAGTTTTTTTTACTCAAAATTTTAGTAAAATTCAATATAAATTTGAGTAAGAGTTGAAGATGACTAAAGTCACCATGTGGAAGTGTGGTGCAACAGCTTTTGCATCCAAGAAGCGAGAAAAATCTCTGACGCCCATCCAAATAGGATTAGAAACTTCCAAATGCCAGAGGCAATGCTACTAAAAAGGTGATGTTACACGCTTATATTCAGTTTTTTTTATAGTCCAAATACAATTCTATATACCTCATCAGAAATTCAATGCAGCAACTTGTTAAATTTTTTCTTACACTTACTAAAAATTGATTCATTTAATTTGAAATAGAGTGATATATTTTTTTTTTATCAAAGCATATATATCATTGGATGATGTTTGTTATTTTAAAAAATGAAAATATATGTGATCTGAGTTTTAGATTGTAAAGTATATTCTCCAATGAATTGCATGTATGCATTTATAAAAAAATGTGAAATTATTGAAGCATATAGCTCACTGAAACAAGTATATGCTCTAATAATTTTTTTATCGATGCATATATATCATTGGATGATGCTTGCTATTTTTAAAAAATGAAAATATATGTGATCTGAGGTTTAGACTGTAAAGTATATTCTCCAATGAATTGCATGTAAGCATTTATAAAAGAGTCATGATACTTAGGCCCCAAAATATAAGTCTTACTCACAAGCCCCATGAGGTGTCATTATCTAACCGGTTGGCTTGTTGACTTTTCAAAAAGGGTAAAAAGGCAAAATACAAATCTGTCCTTCATTAAAAATTCTTCCATTAACTCAAATCCCCATTTTTTCTCTAATCAGTTATTAATTTTTCATATTTACACCAAAATTTATGTATTTCAAAATTTGAAATCCATAACTCAATTTTCAATTTCAATTACACCCGTATCTTACTTAAATTACATCAAAACTTACGTTTTTTTTTTGTCAAAATCCTTCAAACGGCTACTATTACATTGACTAATGTAACAAAAATAACACAAATTTAAAAAATTAATTAACTGTTACATTTTTTTGTCAAAAAATTTACATGTAGTTGACTGTTATATTTATGAATGTAACAAATATAAATTAACACATGCATGCGGTTGACTGTTGCATTTATGAATGTAATAAAAATAACACAAATTTAAGAAAAAACTATTTACATTGTCAACACTGTAGCAGTTTTATCAAACAAACAACCAATTAAAAATATAACAATACTGAATGTTACATTTAGATATTGAGACAAAAAAAACAAATCATACGGTAGAAAATGATATTCAATACATGAAAAAATTCATGTTCAAACATTTAAAACAAAAAACAAAACACAATTGGATTACGAATATATTAATATCAAACCTGATCCGAGAGACATTGAGAAGAAACCCAAATAAAAAAAAAACAATTTCGTGCCTTCCAAAACCTCAAAAATAGAATTTCAGATCTACTCCCATGTGTTCTTCATAAACAAAATCAATTCCAAAAATCAAACATCGATTAATATTGCTTCAGAATCAGTTAATTATGAATAAATACATGATTTTTAAAATTAAATGATACTCTACAATGATATAGATTTATGTTGGTGTAGTTATCAAATAAATGATATAATAGACAATGTCCTATTACCATATCATGAGACCCGATTTGGGACCTGTGTAATTAGGGCCTGAAAATCATTATTGTTTATAAAAAAATGTGAAATTATTAAAACATATAGCTCGGTGAAATAAGTACATGATCTAATAATTTTAGGGCTGCAACTCGGGCGGGTTGGGTTCGGGTTGACCCCAACCCGAACCCAACCCGAATTCCAAACGACCCAACCCTAACCCGACCCAACCCGATTTTCAACCCGAATTGGACCAACCTGAACCCAACCCGAAATTAAATAAACCAACCCGACCCAACCCGACTTAACCCGAATTAGACCAACCCGACCCCAACCCGATTTTCAACCCGAATTGAACCAACTCGACCCAACCCGAATTTCTAACATGATGTGTAAATTAAATAAATCAACCCCACCCAACCCATAAGATTAGCTAGGTTTACCTAAAATTTGGACTACCTATATTAGAAGTTACAAAATAAACGGTCATGATTTTTTTTAAATATTAATTTACGGGTTCGGGTTGGGTCGGGTTGGGTCGGAGGCCAACCCGAACCCAACCCGATTTGTGAGTCAACCCGAATTGGCCAACCCGAACCCGAACCCGAACCCGATTTGATCAACCCAACCCATGTAAAAATCGGGTTCAACCCGTCGGGTTCGAGTTCAACCCGACCCAAGTTACAGCCCTAAATAATTTTTTAGCCATCATACGTGATGAATTGGTTCGAATAAAAACTTTATAACAGCACTAAAAAAAAAAAAAAAATAATTTGAGACTCTTTTTATTTCTCCTCAACACAAAACCCTTTTCATTTCCCTTCGCAGAGGAGTCCATTCATCCCCAAGAAATCACCAGGAGAACCAGAAACAGCAAGTATACCGTTCATAAGGTGATTAATTAATTCCCATATACATTCCAGTCCTTCATTATATGATTTCCATTCTTTTTTCCTAAAGTTGATCATTGTCAATGTACCCAATATGAGAATCTATTGTTTGTCATTATCAAACCACAAATTTTCAAAGTTTTAGTAATTGGGTTAAAATATTTTTTTATCATTCAATTTTCCCCCTTTTTCAGTATGCATTTTTTCATTGTTTATGTGAATATATGATGTCATTTGAATTGTTTGTTGTGCCATTTTGTGAAAGAACATTTGATGTAGACACATATATTCAGAGTATACCTTCTTTGTTGCTATTTGAATCTGTCAGACATTACAGTGGGACACATTGTATAACCCTATCATTGTCTTCCAAAACTGGACCGTTGTTGTACATAAAACATGCAATACATTATAAGTTGTGCTAAAGGGTAATGTGAGTTTCAAAATAATACCTAATGGCAAGGATACAAAAAGTAGAATCCTAAAGAGAAAAATCACAGTATGAGAAATAGGCGCTCCACACACTGGATGGAGGTGTGCGCAAGTAGCTGATGCTTGAGGAAAGTTGAAAAGCAGCATTGGAGGACCCATGAAATTTGAACACTGAAGAGGAGATGACAGCTGATTCATTACCTCTTGTTAACAATGGTATACTTGTGTCTACGAGGATCTCAGTTGTCTTGGGCTTCCTTAGCTGAACTGGTTTGGTACCCCGATGATGAACAGTGATTGAATATTTTGCTAAGAATTCTTTGGCCTCATCAATACCATGGACCCCAATGTAGACTGCACTCCTGAACTTATTAACTTGGGTTAGGCATTCATCACATGTGGTATAAACTCTGAGGTTTCAACCTTTGGCAACCACGTAATATGGATATGTACCCATTGAACTGGTAATTGAGAAATAAAATGGAATTAATTAAAATCTTCAAAAGAAGAGATAGCAACCAATGAAAAAAATATTTTACGGTGTAGTTCCTAGGCATCTATATAAACTCCATAATGCAGTTCACACCTACTATCTTGGGTTAGTTTTTTTCATACCATACACACAGTAATGTACCATGACCATGAGTTGAACATGCATTTTGGAATCCTGTATTTTTTTTTTTATCAAATTTCTTGACACATTTGTTAAACAGAAGACACATTCTATGTTTGAATTCATGAACATGTAGGAAAATAAAAGTTAGGATCTTGAATGAATCAAATGTTCTCTATTTTTTCCATCCACGAACATGATAAAACATTTCAATTATGTGCATACATGTTGTTACACATTTCTTCAGCCATTTTTAAAGAAGTCAATTTCTAAAAGAATATGAAATTATTTCAGAGCTTTGATCTTTACTTTTGGATTCGACCCATAATAAAAATACATTCGACAAATAAAAAAAATTTGTTTACAATTTTTACTTAATATATATCACGTCTCTTTTGGATTTTTTTGTTTTTAAAAAAACCCGCACTTAAGCATAGGGTTTTTGCGCCCAACAGCGGCGAGGCGTGCTATAATAGTATGCCTCAATGGAAACTTGGTATATATAGCATCTCTTTCATTTAATGAAGAAAAATGGCCGCACTTGAGCACGTTATGCTGGTGCTAAAGTACGGGGGAGGCATGCCTCCCACGAAAGAAAAAAAATCTCAACATTGAATGAGTTTTTACAAATAAAAATGGGGTTTTCTTTAAAAGTGCAACAAAAAAAATCGGGTTATTATGAATGCATGTACACCCTGACTGTCAGTGTTACATTATCCTACCATCATATTGTGATTGCTATAGAATATATGAATTCGTGATTGCTCATACTATGTGATTGCTGAATTGGGATAGTGTAAATATGAATTTGTGATTGCTCATACTATGTGATTGCTGAATTGGGATAGTGTAAATAATGTGATTGCTGATCCTATTTGATGATTGCTGAACGTGATTGATGATTGCTGATCCTATTTGCTATAGAATATATGATGTCTTCAGTCCATATGTTTGTGTGATATAATTCCTTATGCATTTGCTTGGCCAGAACAGATTTCTTTGAGTTGTTGGACACAAATGGCATCCACGGATGATGAGTCAATGTAAGTATCTAATCAATGATCTCTGAATTTATTCCCATTCCTGAACATCATGTACATCTGTTAGTTGAATTTTGCCTATCAATTTCTAATTGTGATTTCTGTTGTCTAGGGGTGAGAATGATGAGATTGTTGAGCTTGATGAGATTGATGAGATGGATGAAATGGACGACATCGAGATAGATTTATTGTTGCTCATGCTACTAGAAAGATTAAGTTGGTACCATGCAACTTACCTGAATAAGTTACCTGTCCATGATCAAACTTATCGAGGCAATCAAGTTGTTCACGACATGATCCATGGACATTGGCGTGTATGTTTTGACATGTGTCGAATGATGCCGCCTGTGTTTATGAGATTGTGTCAAGTTCTTAGCGAGAAGGGATTAGTGCAAAGTTCCAGAAATGTGTCGGTTGAAGAACAACTTTGGATCTTCTTACAAACAATAGGACACGGTGATAGGAATAGATCTATGCAAGACACCCTAAAACACTTTGGAGAGACTATTAGCAGGTGTTTCAACAAGGTATTAGATGCAATATGCATTTGGGCACCAGAAATAATAAGGCCGAAAGAACCACTGGAGAATATTCCGAAATATATCCTTGAACATGATGGTGGGAAGTATTATCCTTTCTTCAAGGACTGTGTAGGAGCAATCGATGGTACCCATGTCCATGCCACCGTACCAGCAAATAGACAAATGGCATATCGTAGTGGTAGATCAAAAATAACCACTCAAAATGTGATGGGCGTATGTGATTTCAACATGCACTTCACGTTCATCTCGGCTGGTTGGGAGGGTTGGCACATGATGCGAAGGTCTTGACACATGCGGCCTATGATCCCACTCACAATTTTCCAATGCCCCCCGGTGGTTTGTATTCTTCCAATTCACTTTTACTTTATTTTTACTTCTGTCATGAATCTTTCCATATGAGTGGTTACTGTGTCAATGCAGATAAGTATTATGTTGTAGATGCGGTTTATCCCAACAGGAAGGGATTCCTAGCCCCGTACCGCAAGGTTAGGCGTGTTGCACCTAGGGGTCCAGAAGAACATTTTACCTGCATTCCTCATTGAGGAACATAATAGAGCGATCATTCGGTGTTCTGAAAAAGAGGTGGCCCATTCTTCAACAAATGCCAAATTACAGTTACGAGACACAGGTTAAAATTGTGATTGCTACAATTGCAATACACAATTTTATCATTGAACAACGAATATCGGATGAAGTACTGCAATTCAGTCAGGACACCATGAATGGACAGCAATCGACAAATGATGGAGATAGCAATCCAGGACAAGAGAACACTAATGACCTCACAATGTCAATGTCAGCCATGCGTGATTCAATCCGGGACCAAATTGCAGCTGCACATGGATTGAACCGTTAGAACATTCCGTACGTACTAGGCTAACATCTCCAATTTCAAAGACGTGAATTCCACTGACCATGCAATTCATGATATTTACTATATGTTTAATGACTCAATTAATTTAATGTTTTGAATCTGCATACTGTATTGCAGGAATAGATGTGATGGTGCGATGTAAACCCCAAGACCCAAGGGTGATAATGACGTTATTTTGGAAGCCATTGCTGGCTTTTTTTGTGTTCATTTGGACACCTGATGTACATGTGTGGGTATATTAGGATGTTATGGTACTTAAGGCTATGTGGATTGTTTTCTTTTTAATGATGCCGGTATGATGTGTGAAACATTTTGAAGTATGGTATGTGATGGTGTTACTTTAGCAGGTGGTGTAAATTTTTTTTTATGGGTGGAAAGTTCGAGATATTACTCATTGATAGATTATCTCATATGGTGTTACTTTACAATCCTATTAGAGCTTTATCTTGCATGTGATAGTGTTACTTTAGCAGGTGGTGTAATTTTTTTCATATGGGTGGAATATTCAGGATAGTAATCATTGATGGATTCTTTCAGATGGTGTTACTTCACAATCCTATAAAAACCAGTAAGCTTGTACTCATTGTATGGGTGTTGTAAATCAGATTTTGAAGTAAATATGGAACTGCCTCTACTCACTTTATAGAGTACAAATAGTAAAGTAAACATTAAAAGAAAGGCAAGTAAAGCTTTAATGACACCATGATTAATGAAATTTGTTATCAACCGAATGTAATTGGCATATATTGGATTGCACATGACACAGTTCTGGGAAGCCTCACTCTGTTACGAAGGTATGGTTATGGGGAATTATTAGTTTGGATAATGTCCTTTGATACCAAATACAAGTGACACAGGGACCAATTAATAAGTGAGTTAAAACATATCTGAATACAAGTTGATGAACCAACCAAAGTTGATGATGAGTTCATTCAAACTAAACTGCAACACATGTCAAAGAGTACAAGTTGATTCAATCCAACCAAGTTCATGATGAGTTTAGGAAAACTAATACAAGAAAAACTCAAAACCTATTGCATTAGCCATCTCTAGTCCAACCTCAATTTTAAAATTTACACACAGGGATTGAATGATTGAGCATCAGTAATAACAGATTTATATATTGAGCTGAAGAATGAAACACAAAATAATGATGTGTACAACCTAATTTTTCACATTTCTGCAGAAGATTGGTAAACCCTTAAAAAATATCTGATTCTCAAACCATGGATTTACCACACCACTCACATTGAACCGTTCACATGAAATCAAACATTTCAGATCATGAAAAACACTACAAAGACTGTGATTCGAGGCAGGCCCGGCCCTCGGTGTAGTAGAAGCCGCTTAGGGTTATGGTCGTCAGCCTGGCCCACTGACACATCTGTTTATTTTTATAACCTATATAAAAGCTCCAAATGGAATAAAGTTTTATCTATCCAATGGTTATATTTCTTTCTATATAATTAATTTTTTAGAACATGTTTTAGAACCTGAAGAGTCACCCCCTTCTCTAACATTTTTTCGTTTTAGGTTTTCTCAATGGCTCTCTTTCTCCCATATTTAAAGTACAACAAATCATGTGATAGGTGTCAAATTGAATAAAAATTAAATTGTTACTCATGAAAATCTCTTTTTTTAGATGAAGATTTGAAAATCCCTATTTATTTATTTATTCATTATCTACTTATTTAATTTCGCATATAAAATAAAAATAAAATTGATCAATGAAAATTGATAATCTATCGGATCATATTTAAACAAGATGAATTTTTTTTTGTGATGGGGCCCCATTTTAAAATCTTAGGGCCCGCGAATCAGTGCTTACCCCTTAATTTTTTTAGCCCGGTTTGGTTGGAGGTGGTGAAGCTTCAGAAGCAGTTGCGACTTCGATTGGGGAAACTGAGTGAGGAATATATAAACGGAGGAACGGACGGTTTAGGTTCAATGCTAGTTGGACAATTTGATTGTCCAACGCATTCGTGACCGTTATATTTTATTACATCAAGATATGCATTTTATTAATTATTGTAATTGAAATATTTTATCATTAAATTCTTTCTTTAAATGGTAATCACATATAATGATTTTTAATATGTTATCTTGAAATGATAAGATCTGACGGTCACAAACGCATTGGAAAATCAAATTGTCTAAGTAGCATTGGACCTAACCTGATACGGGTTAGGTCCAACAGGCGTTGAACAATTTGATTGTCCAACGTTCGTGACTATCTGATCTAATAAGTTTGATATACATAAATTAATTAAATAAAAAAAGGAAGGTTTTAAAATTTAATTGCATACTAAGTTTAATTTTGAAATTTTACAAAGTATTTCAATCACAATAAATTGAGAAGATCGGACGGTCACGAACGCACAATCAAATTTTCCAGTGCCTGTTGGACCCAACCTGATCCTAACATCTTGATCACCACGTATGACAAAAGCAGTGTTGGATACCACACATCCAATGATACCTTAGTCTCTTTCTTCATCTTCTTTTCTTTCTTCTTGTATTGTTTCTTCACAAATATCGTCCAAGACCATATCATGTATTGCAGACCTATAAATGTAATAATTGATTACTAGTTGATCTCCGCTGATACAATCAATAATAATTGAATGGAAAATAATAACACAATACTTACAAATGTGGTGCGCTATATATATATATTTTTTCTGATTTATTGGGGCAGTACCAAACAAGTCCTCTTCTATGTGTAATTGGTACAAGGAAAGGGTGTATAAGTCATCCGCATTATAAGACTATCTTTTCTATGATCTCTTCTCCGATAGTAACACATCATTAGGGAATGTGATCTAACAATCCAGATGCTCCATTTTTTCTCTCCCCCTGTTTTGGTTTCCTTGGGAAGATGGAATTTTTTTTTCTTTTTCTATGCATGAGAATGTGAGAAAAAGTTTAAAAAATAGTTTTATCTGTTTCCATCACACGTAAAAATAAACCATAAATACAATTTTTATTCCAGTCCAATTCTAGTCCTATATGCGTTAATAGAAAATTATTAGAGCATATATTCACATTAACAAGACATATACTTTAATAAAAAAAATTCACATTTTCTATAAATGTATCAATGGAATTCATTAGAGTATATACTTTATTTTTTTTTATAAAAACACGTATACTATTCAAAAAAATTCAAAACATTAGTAGATTAGATTACGGGGGTAGTCGATACACACTTTGAAGGATTTCTGTGGATATTATTTAAGTGATGGACTTTTGTAGACTTTGCAAACTTTCACAGATTTTCACAGACTTTCAAATATTGACTCCCATGTACTTTCACAGACTTTTGCAAACTTTCACAGATTGACTCATGGACTTTCAGAGACTTTTGCAGATTTTCACATACTTTTAAAGACTTTTACAAACTTTCACAGATTGACTCTCATAGACTTTCACATATTTTTACAGACTTTTATAGACTTTCAAATATTGACTCTCATAAAATTTAATTAACTTACTTTTGTAGATTTTCACAAGTAGATTTCTATTAATTCTCGTATACTTATTTTTTTATTTGTAAAATAATAAATAAAAAACTCAAATATTTAAAATTCAACATGAATTATTCATACCCAGTATAAAATGTAATTTAATATAATAAATATCGATCTTCATATATATATGCACATTGCTAGAATGCCATGATAAAAACACTCATTTTCAAATGTAGTGTTTGGACATATGTTTGAATAATTATGCTTTTGTAGGAATCATATATAATTAAACATATTTTCAAATGCCCAAACGATCATGAATTTTATAAGGAAAAAATAGTATTTATTTATAAATAGAAAAGATTGATCTTTTCCTAAATATAACAAAAATATACTTCTTGGTAATATAATTTTAAGAGTGGCTTTAAGTGAAAAGCTACTTTTCAAACTGTTTTTAAATACCTGAGTGATGAATGCATTTTGATTGGGATCCAGTGAATAATCTTGTTATTGGAATGTTGTCGACATATGTCCGATTGATTGGTTTTGTATGACATATATGGGTGATCTAAAGTTCACAGTGATTGTAAATGAATTATTATAATGTTGTAGTTCAGTATAAAATAAAAATTATTATATAATTGTAGCATATGTTGTGAAAATTTTATCAGTTGCAGGAATTTTGATTTTTGAGGGTGTTATTTATGTAGAGTTGGATTTTAAAAGGATGGTACTTAGTTTTGGGTAAAGACTGATATAAAAATAAAAATATGAAAGACATGAGATAATCATCATCCATAAAAGAAATGAGTTCTGTTAAAAGAAAAAATGAAGATATATTCACAATGCTGGAATAAAAGTCCATAAGAATCTCGCCCATTTGGGTGGGATTTTGAATTAATTTTTTTCTTTATATTCCTTTTTAAAGTCCACAAAAATCCATGTCTTATAAAAGTCTTTACAAATCATATTTAAATTAAATAACATATGACAAAATGTCTACTATCAGGAGTCTCAATCGAATAACGCTGGACTTTTAACCACGAAATAATGTCTCAATCGAATAACGTTGGATTTTTTGTCTATGAAACAATGTCTCAATCAAATAACAATGGACTTTTTGTACATGAAATAATGTCTCAATCAAATAACACTAGACTTTTTGTACATGAAATAATGTCTCAATCGAATAACAATGACTTTATGTCCACGAAATAATATCCCAATTGAATAACGCTCAACTTTTTGTCCACAAAATAATGTCTCAATTGAATAACAATGGACTTTTTAACCATGAACCAATGTCCTAATTGAATAACACAAGATTTATAAATACACGGACATGAATATTTTGTACATGAAAATTCTAATTAACTACCCCTGTATTATTAGGACTGAAAAATGGATTTGATGTAACTTTATCCTTTACTTTTCACTATTTTTCTTTTAACCCCTTTTTTTCATATTTCATTTAAATATGTGGGGACACATTATATATGCACAAATAAAAAATGCCCATGGTTTAAAGACTTTTTTTTTTTTTTTTGGTAGTATGGTTTAAAGACTTTTTGAAGCTCTCAAAATGCCTTTTGAACAGAATATTTTCGTCTTAGGAATCCGGATACGATATTCCACCTTTTGTTTTCTTCGACGATACCACGACTCATCTGAGCCGTTAGATCAGATGAGAAACAAAAACCCTCTTATTATCTTGGTGCAGTTTAGTTTATATAACATCACAAGAGACTGAGACGGTATCATTGTGTACATGCCCTTTTTGAAAAATTATTATGTGGTTGGTGTACCAGAATAACTACAGTACAAAATCCCCACATACACATTCTGACAAAAAAAAAAAACAAAAGAGACTGAATGCAACAATAAAATAATTATAATAATAAACATTTACAGCTGTAATAACTGTTTCTTAGTTTTCAGCCCTTAAACCTTCTTTAATTATAAATGACACCTTTGAATGATTTTATATTCTTCCCTTTGTATAAATTACAATTTTCATGATTATATCTTGAAATTTCTCCATCTGTGTCGGCAAACTGCAATTTAAATGATTCTAAAATAGGGTTATGGATATCTTGTTGTTTATTGTCTAGTTTGATAGTAAAATGAATGTGAGAGTAAAGAGAACAACTTATTAGGTTTGTTATAAACAAATTGAGATAAAATACAAACAAATATTCTATTTTTTAATTAATTAATTAAGATTTTTTGGGTTCCATCTAGAATTTAAAATAACATTTGTCATATATATTTATCTAAATTTTAACTAATATGAATAAGAAATTGATATATTTTTATCTCCTATGATTTAAATAACTTATGCTCAGAAGATTATCTCGTATCTCAGTACCGAAGTAGACCTACAAGTTCTAAAAATTGGAATGTACCAAAAATTCGACTCAATTAGATCAAAACCAAATATTATTTCCGTCTTGTTGATAAGCGTAAACTAAAAAACAAAATGAATCAATTCAATGGTGGAGTCTCATGGTCAAACTCGATCTTATTATTCAACTAATTAATTTAAATTGATTAATTTTTTCTTAATTCAATGCAATTGATAAGAAAAAAATATTTATATTGAATCCATCAATGCTTGTCAGTTCCTAATAAAATATTGACACATGACTCCCTATTATGAAAATCTCAATGTTCAAACTTCAAACTCCAGAAATATTTTAGGGGCTTTTAATAACACCAGAAATATTGGCATGGTTGGAGCTCCACCATTCAATCCACCCACCAAGGATTCATACGAGGGCCTTAAATGAACACAGAAACTCACATATTAAACATGCGAAATAATAATTCTAAAAAATGACCATGTTTATACTTTCCTGTTTTCCACATCCAAAAGTAATTTACAAGACTTATTTTTAAATAAACAAGAAACAAGAGACCAAAACAAAATTGTTACGAAGAGAGAATGGAATAATGGGAATCCTTAGATTCCACTTAGGGTTAAATCCCTTTATATAGACAAATGAATAGGAGTTACACGTGTAATGCACTACACACATAATAAGATAACACATATAATCTAACAGCCCCCTCAAACTCACGGTGGATCATACAAAGTGAGTTTGCGAAGGAGAAACTGAAATCGAGGAACTGGATGTGACTTCGTAAAAAAATCAGCAAGCTGCTCGACAAAGGAGATGTGCGGAAGCGATAATGTCTCTGCAAGAAAGTGCTGACGAACGAAGTGACGATCGATCTCAATGTGTTTGGTCCTCTCGTGAAAAATCGGATTACTGACAATCTGAATAGCAGAGCGGTTATCACAATGAAGAGGAGTAGGACCAGTCATAATAACTCCTAGGTCCACCAAGAGACGTCTAAGATGAACAATCTCCTTGGTGGTGATGGCCATGGCTTGATACTCAGCCTCGGTGAAACAACCTCCTGTTTCTTGCTGCGCCAAGAAATGATGGAATCTCCAAGAAATATGCAGAACCCAGTGGTGGAGCATCTAGTGGTCGGATCTCTAGCCCAATCAGCATCAGTGTAGGCCCTGAGAATCAGAGGTGAAGAGAATGACAGATAGATCGATCTGGTGATAGTACCGCGTAAATATCTGAGAATACGCATAAGAGCACCATAATGCACTGATCGAGGAGCTGAGACAAACTGACTAACAATACTGACAGCATGAGCTATGTCAGGTCTAGTGATGTAAAGATACACAAGTTGACCAACAATCTGTCTGTACCGAGTTGGGTCTGGAAGGAGCTCACCATCTGTAGGACGAAGCTTCACATGAAGCTCAAGAGGAGTATCAGCACTGCAAGTATCTGAGAGGGCAGCTCGCTCGAGAATGTCAGCCGTATACTTCTGTTGAGAGAGCAGAATCCCACGATCACTCTGTGCAATTTCGAGACCAAGGAAGTAGCGAAGGGTGCCGAGATCTTTCATCTAAAATTGTCGACTGAGGTGATTCTTGACCAGAGTAATACCGGCGGAGTCATCGCCAGTGATAATCATGTCGTCAACATATAGAAGAAGGATAACCCGGCCCTCCGATGAGGATCACACAAACATAGAGTGGTCCTAAAAGCTCTCAACAAAACAGCTGCCAGAATAACGCTGCGAAAACGCTCAAACCAGGCACGAGGAGCCTGTTTGAGACCATATATAGCCCACCGAAGACGACAGACATGCTGAGGAGTGCTGAGACCTGGAGGTGGCTGCATATAAATAACCTCAGATAAATCACCATGAAGAAAGGCATTCTTCACGTCCATTTGAAAGAGAGGCCAGCGACGAACAACAGCAACTGCAAGAAGGGTGCGAACAGTAGTCATTTGAGCAACGGGAGCGAAGGTATCCTCATAGTCAATGCCATACTCCTGTGTGAAACCTCTAGCAACAAGGTGAGCCTTATGTCGTTCAATGGATCCATCAGGTCGATGCTTGATCTTGAAGATCCATTTACAACTGATAGGTGTAACGCCATCCGGAAGTGGAACAACATCCCAAGTTTGTGTCTGCTCAAAAGCCTGAAACTCCTCATTCATGGCCTGCTGCCATTCAGGGTACTCAACTGCCTCTCGATAGGATCTGGGCTCACGATGAACATGGATAGTGGTGAGATAAGCCTGGAACTGTGGAGAATAGGTACTCACTGAAGCAAAGCCAAATCGGTCAGGTGGTACAGAGTCAAAACTGAAGCGAGTAGGTGGATGACGCTCACGCTGAGGGTAGCGAGTCGAGGGACGAGGATTCACATCAGAGGGAGGTGCGTCAGTCGTGGAAGGCGGAGTACCAGCGGAGTCATCTGTGGGAGAAGCAAGAGGAGACACAATAGAAGGAGAACCCGGAGGATCAGGGGAGTTGGCTGCAAGAGTGCTGAGATGAGGCTCAGAGAGAGTAGAACTAGGAGTGGATTCAAGCACAACAGATGGCCTGAGAAGAGGTAGAGACTCAATAGGAGAGGTATGAACAGGAGAAGGCATAGGAGGAGAGGCCTGAACATGAGAAGGCAAAGGAGGAGAGACCTGAACAGGAGAAGGCACAGGAGGGGAGGAGGCAGTGGGTGTAGAAGAAAAATAGGGAACATCCTCGACAAATGACACATGATGAGCAAGCCAAAAACGATCTCCAACAGGATCGTAGCAGCGATATCCCTTGAGTTCGAAACTAATCCCCAATAATACACACTTGACTGACCGAGCGGCCAACTTGGTGCGTTGATGAGGAGGGAGAAGCACGAAACAAGTACATCCAAAAGTGCGAAGTCTACTATAATCAGGTTTGGAGGAGTAAAGGCGCTCATGAGGAGTCATACCAGAGAGGACAGAAGAGGGAGTGATATTGATAAGATGAACAGATAGAAGAGCAGCCTCAGCCCAGAATGTACTAGGGACTGAAGAAGAAAGTAAGAGGGAACGAGCGGTCTCAAGAATATGGCGATGTTTTCTTTCAGCGACACCATTCTGCTCATGAGTATAAGGACATGATTGCTGAAAAAGAGTGCTATGGGATTGAAGAAGAGAACGCATCGTGGAAGACATATATATTCTCGAGCACAATCAGACCTGAAGATTTTGATGCGAGTCTGAAACTGGGTGTGAATCATAGTGGTAAAAACCTCATATATTTTGGAACCTCAGATCGATGACGCAATAAATAAAACCTGGTAAACCGAGAATAGTCATCAATAAAACTGATATAATACGAAAAACCACTCTTTGATGTGATATGAGAAGGACCCCAGATATCAGAATGAACAAGTTCAAATGGACTAGAGGACAGATGATTACTAGAATGGAATGGAGTAGCAACAGGTTTGGCCAATTTACAACCCTCACAAACAGAAAGAGGAGAAAAGGAAACACGACCTAAATCACCAGATTGAATAAGGGTTTTAAGTCGAGACTCAGAAACATGACCTAACCTTTTATGCCACAAATCAGCATCAGAGGTGACAACTCCAGAGAAAGCTGAGGGATCGGGTACAGGAAGATGAAGATACTCCACATAATATAGTCCGCCAATCCTATGACCAACACCAATCCTCTGCCTTGAATGTGGATCCTGCACAGAACACCCAGAAGAGGTAAAGGTAACAGTGAATCCAGAATCACACAGTCGACTAATAGAAACAAGATTCAAGCAAAAGTCAAGAGCATGCAAAACAAATGGCAATAAAAGTTGGCAGTAGGGTCAGAGGTGGTGGTAATCGATCCACACTGCGTGATGACCAAAGGAGAGCCATTAGCAGTATGAATCAATGGTAGGTGAGAGGGTGCAGGTGAGCATGTAGTGAGGACAGAACTATCAGGTATCATGTGATGTGAGGCACCTTAATCAAAGATCCAATAAACAGGAGTACCCATAGTAGAAGACAATGCAAAGGGAGTAGAAGAACCAGAAATAGGCTGCTGCAGAATCAGGTGGTCGAGGCACTGACTAATCTGATCAGGCCGACCCAATTGTGGCTGAATGGAGACAAGCGGAGTAGCAGTCGCAGCGTCAATAGGAGGAAGGCGATGTCCATGTCTTCTCGGTCTATGACGCTTCTTAGTATGTCTTCGTATATGGAGATCCACAACAGGAGCAGCCCCCAAGATTCCCTCATAGATGAAGGACGAAGATGACTGAGGATACGCCATAGAATAGTTACCTTTTTTTTTTGCTAAAGATGAGATGATGATGTCGGAGATGAAAAATTGATCAAAATGGACTCCTCGAACACCTTAATCGGACTGCCAGAGAGGAAGTTATGACCAGTTTAGTGATTCGAAGTCTCGAGGCCGGGAGACGGCAAATGGCGGCCGGAGAGCGGCAGAGGGCGGCCGGAGAAGCCCCAGGGCGATCGGAGATGACCAGAGGTGAAATCCGGATCGGGCCGGATAGGGTGACCGGGCCGGGTTTCCGGGTCGGGTCCCGGAACTGGGTCCGGAGCTGGTACCGGGTCGGGTCTCGGGTTTTCGGGTCGGGTCCCGAAACTGGGTCCGGAGCTGATACCGGGTCGGGTCTCAAGTTTCCGGAGCTGGTTCCGGGTCGGGTCTCGGGACGAATTCCCGGGGGATCCCGGACAAATTCCCGGGGGATGCTGTCCGGGACAGATTCCCGGGGGATCCGGGATGCTGTCCGGGACAGATTCCTGGGAGACCCGGGAAGCTGTCCGGGACAGATTTCCGGGAGCCAGCCCAGATCCTACACGCGCGGACAGGTTGCGGACGGGGCACCAGCAGGGCGCGAGCGGGCTGGGCGGCGCGTGGACGGGACGCGGGCAGGCTTGGCGGCGCGCGGATGGGGCGCGGCAGGGGGCGCGCGGGCAAGGGGCACGCGGGCAGCAGCAGGGGCGCTCGCGGACAGGGCGCGCGCGGTAGGGGCGCTCGGGCAGGTTCCCGCGCACGGCTAGAAGGCGCTCGGGGCAGGTTCCCGGGCGCGGCATGGCAGATGCTCGGGCAGGTTCCCGAGCGCGGCAAGGCAGGCGCTTCAGCAGCAAGGGTGCTCGCGGACGGGGCGCGCGCGGCAGGGGCGCTCGGGCAGGTTCCCGGGCGCGGCAAGCAGGCGCTCGGGGCAGGTTCCTGGGCGCGGCAGGCAGGCGCTCGGGCAGGTTCCCGGGCGCGGCAGGGCAGGCACTCGGGCAGGTTCTCGGACGCGCGCGGCAGAACCCGGCGCAGCAGGGGCGCGGCAACGGCAGGGCGGCGCACGGCGGCAGCAGGGTGCGGCTAAGCAGCGCAGCGCGGTAGAGGCGGCACGATAACGACGACGACGACGGCAATGAAGGATTCAAAAAAAAAATTAGGGTTTGTGAGGTGGTGGCTTTGATACCATGTTATGAAGAGAGAATGGAATAATGAGAATCCTTGGATTCCACATAGGGTTAAATCCCTTTATATAGACAAATGAATAGGAGTTACACGTGTAATGCACTACACACATAATGAGATAACACATATAATCTAACAAAAATAAAAAAACGAAGTCAGTGGAGATCTAGATCCCACTTGGATCATGTCCCCAGTCCACACTCTCACATGCAATTCAGACACAGGAGACAATCTCTCACATGCAATTCAGACACAGGAGACAATGAGAAAAATCAAAAGATATCCAAATTCATGTACCAAAAAAAAAGATATCCAAATTCAAAGCTTTTTCAATAACCATAAAATTTTTGAGAGGTTCAAGTAAACGATTAGTTGCCCGTACAAGACACCCAACAAACCCCACTCTTCCCCATCTCCGAACAATCCTCCGATCTCCACTACACATGATTTTTTTTCTAAATAATTAACTATGGTTAGACTGTCTAAAATTCATATAATCCCTTCATTTTTCTTAAAATGTATATAACAACTTGAAAACATTTATATAAATTTAAATACAAGATACAAGATATTAAACTTCTGTTAAGAGATACAAGATATTTCACGAATATTTCATTTAGTTAATTTTGATTGAAAATATTGTAAACTAAAAACCTACTATAATTTGTCAAAAATTAACATTATAATTGATTTTTTGTATTTTTAAAACATTGCAGGAGGTTTCGATATATTATAACCAAACAAGATATTCATAAAATGTTTTTTTAATGGTCAATAGAAATTTAATTTTAGAGACTATCTAAATTTAAATAGATATTTTCAGGGGTTATATGAGTTTCAAAATTTTTTCAAGGGAGATATAGATTTCATACAACTTACAAGGATTACATGGATTTTTTTCTGAAAAAAAAAAACATTTCATTGAGTCCATTGAAACGCCATCCACGCCCCAAGATTTGAATAACGAGATCTCATTCTTTCCACGTCAGCCTTAACCGCTCTTTTTAGTTGGAAGGCATATAAAAAACGTGTATTTTAAATTAAGTACACCTCAACCACTCGCCCACCTATCCCCTCGTACTCCTCTCCAGATCCAGTATAGCGAGTGTAACAAAAATTATAAATACACGTGCTGCTGTTTGTGTTCAAACTCAAGTTAGACTTTCCCTTCCCATACTTCATAAAAATAAAATAAAAATAAATGTGTTATAGACCCTGAATTTTTTAAAGGGTAAAATGCGTTTTAACCCCCTGAAGTTATCTAAACCTGCAAAAACACCCCCTATAATTCAAAAATATGCAATTACACCTTCTTCTGTAATTTGATTTTATATTAAGATGCTTTTTAATTTTAAGGGTATTTCTGCATATTTCAAAAATCTCAAGGGGTATACGTTTTCAAAGGGAAAGATCTAAATAAACTCCTGTAAAGTGTTTGAAATTCATATAACCTTCTTATTTTTCTTAAAGTCCGTATAACCCCCTCAAAACACCTATGTAAATCCAAATAATCACATGAGTTAAATTTTCATTGACAGATGAAGATAATTATACGAATATTCTATTTGATTTACCTTGATTAAAAACACAGTATACCAAAAACCCCATATAATTGGTTAAAAATGCAAAAATCTTATATAATTGATACATTTACCCTTATGAATAGATTATAAAAACCCATTCATATGGCTAATAGATGATTTCACATTTTTAACACATAAATTTGAGTTTTTGATATATTATATTTTCAGTTAGGGTTAATTAAATAAAATATTCACAGAATAATTCTAATCTGTTAACAAAAAATTAATTCAGAGGCTGTTTTGGTTACATGGACTTTAGAAAAATTCAGGGATTATATGAATTCAGACAGGTTAAAGGGGTTACATGGATTTTTCCCTTTTTTAAATATTAACATTTCATTCTGTCCATTGAAAATTTGAAACGCCACCATAGATTTGAATAGCGAGATCTCGTTCTTCCACGTCAGCCTTAACCGCTCTTTTTTAAGTGGGAAATCATAAAAAAGACGTGTATTTTAAATTAAGATACACCTCACCCACCCATCCCCTCCTCCCTCTTCTCCAGATCCACGGTACACACTTCACGAGTGTAACCAAAATTTCGTTTTATAAATACACGCGGTGTACATTCAAAATTTCTCATACTCACAAAAACAATGGAGCGAGCCCGGCGACTGGCGAATCGGGCGACGATCCTGAACCGTCTGATCACCCGCCGCCCCTCCCCATCAACCGCCGTCGCCCCGCCACCAATCCAACGGTCCACACACCACCACCACCACCACTTCAACCAGACCCGCTCCATCTCCCTCGAAACCCTCCGCCCGACCGACACCTTCCCCCGCCGTCACAACTCCGCCACCCCTCCGACCAAGTCAAGATGTCCGAATCCGTCGGTCTCCCCACCCTCGACGCCCTAATCGACGCCACCGTCCCCTCCGCGATCCGGTCCGATCCGATGCGGTTCGGAAACCCTAGGTTCGATTTGGGGCTGACGGAGTCGCAGATGGTGGCGCACATGGAGGCGCTCGCGGCGAAGAACAGGATCTTCAGGTCCTTCATCGGGATGGGCTACTACGGCACGCACGTCCCGGCGGTGATTCTCCGCAACATCATGGAGAACCCCGGGTGGTACACGCAGTACACGCCCTACCAGGCGGAGATCGCGCAGGGCAGGCTCGAGAGCCTCCTCAACTTCCAGACCATGGTCTCCGACCTCACCGGGCTCCCGATGTCGAACGCCTCACTACTCGACGAGGGCACCGCCGCCGCCGAGGCCATGGCGATGTGCAACAACATCCAGAGGGGGTCGAAGAGGAAGACATTCGTTATTGTGTCGAATTGTCATCCACAGACAATTGATGTTTGTAGGACTCGTGCTGATGGGTTCGGGCTCACTGTAAAGGTGGTGGATTTAAAGGAGGTGAATTTCGGGTCTGGTGATGTTTGTGGGGTTTTGGTCCAGTACCCAGGGACCACGGGGGAGGTGGTTGATTATGGGGAGTTTGTCACGTGAACGGGGTGATGGTGGTGATGGCGAGCGATTTGTTGGCGTTGACGGTTCTGAAGCCGCCCGGGGAGATTGGGGCGGATATTGTTGTTGGGTCCACGCAGAGGTTTGGGGTTCCGATGGGGTATGGGGGGCCACATGCGGCTTTCCTGGCTACGTCGCAGGAGTATAAGCGGATGATGCCGGGGAGGATTATTGGGGTTAGTGTGGATTCCACGGGGAAGCCTGCGCTTAGGATGGCGATGCAGACGAGGGAGCAGCACATCCGCAGGGATAAGGCCACCAGCAACATCTGCACTGCCCAGGTGAAAGGCTTCATTTGTTTGGTTTTGAATGTAGATCTTTTTATTGATATTATATGCTCTGTTATTTGAAGTTTAAGTATGTTGTCATGCATCACTTGTTAAAAAAATCACATTTTGAATCATATCTGATGCACTTACTCACAAATCATATCACAAATTGGTTTGATATTCATCAATCTATAAGTACTTTTATATCTTGGTTGCATCATCAGTAATATAGACACTTGTATATAGTAAATGAGTTGGATTCTGTACATTTTAATTTTGTTTAATAATTGTTTTTCCTTGTTGTTAATATAGGCATTGCTTGCTAACATGGCCGCA
The DNA here is from genome assembly GCA_030737845.1 of Acorus calamus. Classification (NCBI taxonomy): domain Eukaryota; kingdom Viridiplantae; phylum Streptophyta; class Magnoliopsida; order Acorales; family Acoraceae; genus Acorus; species Acorus calamus. The sequence goes on from CM060871.1 coordinate 24,254,518, forward strand.
ATGTATGCGGTCTACCATGGCCCTGAAGGTCTTAAAGCCATAGCCGACCGTGTCCATGGCCTGGCAGGAACTTTTGCACATGGGCTGAAGAAGCTTGGAACAGTGACTGTCCAGGAGCTTCCCTTCTTTGACACAGTGAAGGTTACGTGTTCTGATGCACGGGCAATCGCTGAGGCTGCTTACAAACAGGAGATGAATCTGTGGATCGTGGACCCGAACACTGTATGTGAATCGGATAAAAACGTCATTAATGAGTAATACTGCTTTGTTATATGATGATCCATTTCAGCATCATGAGTTTTGTTGCTGTTCTGGTGACATTTCAGATAACAGTGTCCTTTGACGAGACTACTACTTTGGATGATGTCAATAAACTCTTCCAAGTGTTTGCTTGTGGGAAACCTGTGAGTACTTTATTTTTGAGACTCCACTGTGGCCCACCCACTGCTATGTTGATCATAACAATCTAATAATGGATGTCAGGTATCATTTGATGCGGCATCTATCGCATCAGAGGTTGAGAGTGCAATCCCCACAGGGCTAAAAAGAGACAGTCCATATTTAACTCACCCAATCTTTAATTCGTATGACGACTCCCGTTGAATTTTTTATACGCATGTGGTTTGCATTTTTTACAAACTTTAACAATTGCTTATCTGCTTGCAGATATCACACGGAGCATGAGTTGCTGATATACCTTCACAGGTTACAGTCAAAAGATCTCTCCCTGTGTCATAGTATGATTCCTTTAGGTTCTTGCACAATGAAATTGAATGCTACAGTGGAGATGATGCCTGTCACCTGGCCAAGTTTCGCTAACCTGCATCCTTTTGCACCAACCGAACAAACAGCTGGTTACCAGGTAGTTAGGGGTCTTTGAGAAATTTTTTATATGGATTTAGTTTCGTACATGATGAAAATTGTGCAATTGATGACCTGTTTTATGTTTGCTTCCCAGGAAATGTTCAAAGATTTGGGTGAACTACTTTGCACCATCACCGGATTTGACTCGTTCTCATTGCAACCAAATGCAGGTGCTGCAGGTGAATATGCCGGGCTGATGGTTATTCGAGCATACCATCTGGTATGTGACATTCACAAGAGAACCTTCTTGTAATCATACTATTTTAAGGAGCATGATTCTTAATTAGTTTGTTGGGTGAAAAAAAACTACAGTCAAGGGGAGATAGCCATCGGAATGTTTGCATTATCCCTGTCTCTGCTCATGGCACCAATCCTGCAAGTGCAGCTATGTGTGGGATGAAAATTGTTGCTGTTGGTACTGATGCCAAGGGGAATATTAACATTGAAGAGTTAAGAAAAGCTGCTGAGGCAAACAAGGAGAATCTTTCTGCTCTCATGGTATTGAATCTTTTTTTTAAAAGAAACTAATGGTATTGAATCTCGTTTTCTCTTTCCTCAAAATAGTGACAGTTGCTATAAATGAAATAAAGTATCTCCTCAATTGTATAATATTGATGTGATTCAGAGGTAAGCATGCTCTGTGGTGATATATTTGTTGTACTACCGCTTGAGTAGTGTCAATGGTTCATTAAACTCATGTCCGTAACATATTACGTGTAAATGCATTGTAACTCTCGTATGGAGTTTTGTGATGGCCTAGCTATAAAATCCTGCTTTATGTGTTTCTTTCTATGAATCATCCATCTCTGTAGCCGTTACCTAATTAACATTTGTAGAACAATGGTTTTGCATGCCCATGGTTTACTCATGTTACAATGAACATGAAAATGATATTACTTGCTCGAATATACTAGGATGTTAGGTCTATAATGTTCACCTTTCTGATGAACAGGTTACCTACCCTTCGACACATGGAGTCTATGAAGAAGGAATTGATGAAATATGCAAGATAATTCATGACAATGGAGGGCAAGTTTACATGGATGGGGCTAACATGAATGCACAGGTTTGCTTTTCATATTGATTGTAAGGTCTCAAATGCAACGTGTCAGTCTTTGACAATCAGAACGGTTCCATAAATTTAAACTGAAATGTATAGGTTCCCTTCAGAAATAATATGCTTTATTTCATTTGCTCCGAGCCTTTGATTTTTCATTATGAGCTCTTTCCTCACTTTCATTTTTTTTATTATAATTTTTTTAGTGCATAGAAAGAAATCCAAGGACATTCAAATATCTAAGTAAGATAAATCTGACATTTATTTTCAAAAATAAATAAATAAACAAATAAATAAAAATATTATTTTGACATTCCATAAAAATGAAATAAATTTGACATAAATATTATTTTAAGTTCAACCCACATGAGATTCTTGGGTCAAGATCGTTTAGCAATGCAGATATGGATTTCCAAGTATGGAGAATGTTTTTTTGCTCTCATTGATGGTGGTGGTTGTAATCACAAGCTTTCTGAATTATTTTCCGTTTAAAAAATTAAAATGATCCTCTTTATTGCTTTTAACTATATGTAAAACTTCCAAGTGACTGATGTGCAGGAGTTGTTTACCGAAGTAACATAGTTTCTAATTTTTACCATGATAAAAGTAAAACCGAGATACTTCAAGACTTTCATGATAACAGGTTCCCCATTCATTATTTCTTTTATTTCTGATAAAAATGTGTGCTGTTGTTCATGGCTTTTGGTAAAACCTATAGTTATCCTTAAATTATGTCCCATCTATTTTGTCCATTACCTAGGATTGAAAAAGGTGCCTAAGAAAGCCAATTTGTTTCCTTCTCTACATTATGGTTGATGCGGATTTTAGGACCCTTTGACCACCTGAGCTCATCCCCAATTTGGGCTAAGGTCCTACTCCCATGTGTTACTTTCAAGGAATTAGATTGCTATTGCAGTTTCTTGAAATTATATTTTTGTTTCTTTTGCAATACCTTGGTTTTCAGGTTATCTTATCATGCATCATTAGATTGTTCAAATCATTCATGCCTTCTATTGATATTTTTGACATATATATACCTTGCACCTTTTTTTAGAAAACTTTGGGTTAATAATAGATTGAAACTTGATACAGATTTTTTTTTTTTTTTTTCTCCTTCTACTTTGGCCGTCTTCCATTGGTTCCTATCATAATCTAACAGGAGTGGCTGATTTACAGGTTGGCCTAACAAGCCCTGGTTTTATAGGGGCAGATGTATGTCACCTTAACCTCCATAAAACATTCTGCATCCCGCATGGTGGAGGTGGTCCTGGTATGGGTCCCATAGGGGTTAAGAAACACCTGGCACCATTTCTACCCTCGCATCCTGTGGTATGATATTTGCATTAAATACTTTAGTTGATAAATTTTTTATTTCCATGTAATGCGTTCTTGTATTATTGTAATTAAACAACAAAGCATTTGAGGAAGAATATCATCTTTATTCATCTCGATTTCCCAAAATGAAATATGCACCATTGCTTCCTGTTAGTTAGCTGGTATCTCAATTACTAATGAGTTGCATGGATTTTCTTTATTATCTGAGTTTGTTTAAATGCTAGTGGTATTCTAAATGGATTTATTGTAGATTTTATACTTGCATTTGAAGTACAAAATTATTCATCGGGTGCCTTATTACTTCAATTGTAGATTTTATACTTCCAATCAACTGTTCCATTCAGGTTTTAACTCCTCTTCATGTTATTATGTTAGGTGCCAACTGGTGGAATACCAGCCCCTGAGAAGGCTCAGCCACTTGGTACCATTTCTGCTGCACCTTGGGGATCAGCACTTATTTTACCCATTTCTTACACATATTTAACCATGATGGGTTCGAAGGGGCTAACATAAGCTTCAAAGATTGCTATCTTGAATGCAAATTACATGGCAAAGCATCTGGAGGTCATCTTACTGTTTCTTTCTGTTCCTTCTTATTAGAGTACGAATATTGAAAAAAAAAATTCAAATAGAAAATAGAATTATGAATGTCAACTATTATGATTGGAAACATATCTGAAATGCTTCTCATGCACTCTCATCTTTAAAAGAAGAATGGGAGTTGCTTATTATTCCCACCATAATGATTATAAATGACACCAAGTAGATACTAAGTTGCTACTTGCTAGAACTATAGGTCATAGCTTGGCGCCATTTCCTGGGAAGATAATAAATCAATAAACAAGGCAGCTCGCATGATTAGTTTATCTGTCTTTTTATTGTTTTATTGATTATTTCTTTTTATTATGGGCACAGGGGCACTACCCGATACTGTTCCGTGGTGTCAATGGCACGGTCGCCCATGAATTCATTGTTGATTTGAGAGGATTCAAGGTGATGAAGAATCCAATGTTTCATTATGTTTATATGTTTCTTTTAAATACTTTTTGTTGCCACCAGCTAAAATGTGGTATTTGCAGGCCACCGCAGGCATAGAGGCTGAAGATGTTGCCAAGCGTCTCATGGATTATGGATTCCATGGACCAACAATGTCATGGCCAGTACCTGGGACGCTTATGATTGAACCCACTGAAAGCGAAAGCAAAGTATGTTGGGAGTTTTTCATTCCCCTACTCTCTCTTTTTGAGCATGCCCTTCTCTTTCTCTTTTCTCACCATTACACTTGATCTATAATTTGTGTTATAGGCTGAGTTGGATAGGTTTTGTGATGCTCTTATTTCTATAAGAGAAGAGATTACAGAGATTGAGAATGGGAAGGCAGATATCCAGAACAATGTCCTTAAGGTAATATCCAAAAACTGTGTTGATTTGGTTTCTAATGTCACTCACAGACTATCCACATAGAGATTTGATGGTCATACAAGGATAACGACGCCATATTTGGATAATTGGAATTGGTTAGGAAATTGTGGAAATGGAAATGGGACCCATCTCTCTATATTCAATTCTACGTCTGGTAGAATTATATCTTTTCCACAAACAATAAAAAAACTCATTTCACCTAGAAGATTGAAACATCAAAGTTCAGGCTGCTTTGTGGGTCCATTGAATCTGTGGTTTTACTAACGTGATTTAAAATTTCTAGTTCTAATATACAACTGACTAAAAACGGTCAACGACTCCCTAGCAATATTAGCTATTGATTTTTCACATTTTAACTTCAGAAAAAACACAAGCTACAACGATTATAAGATAAAAATTCTGCATGCTCACGTGCATCGTTTGATGCATATAACTACAGTCTATGGCATCTGAGCATTGCATAGCTGCTTTGATATCTGTAGACCACAACTAAGATGCATTTCTTTTGTGTAGGGTGCTCCTCATCCTCTTTCGATGCTCATGGGTGACAAGTGGACAAAACCATACTCGAGGGAATACGCAGCTTTCCCTGCTTCATGGCTCCGGACTTCAAAGTTCTGGCCTACAACGGGTGAGAATTACTTACCATATGTTAAGCCAGTGATTCATGGCTATTGCTTTCCAAGTTGATATTATTTCTCATGTTTGGATTTCATTCATCAGGACGTGTTGACAATGTTTATGGGGATCGCAATCTGGTGTGCACCCTACTCCCCGTCTCACAAATGGCCGAAGAACAAGCTGCGGTGACTGCATAATCTTGTTGGAATTGATTCATGCACAATGGGGCTTGTTAATCATCAATCATTTTCCAAACTGTATATATGAACTCCAAAATCATGCTATTTCTTGGCATGTGCAGCTGGAGAAACTCCACCATGAAATACTTTGAAGGCTGCATTCATTAAATTGTTGCCAGTGTGGCTGTTGTAACTTTTATATCATAAAATAATTAAGTTTATTTGCTTTGCCCTCCTGTCGAAAAGATGATCACTTGTACTATTGAGAATGTTTCCAACTTTGGTGTAGAAGGAAATAAGGAAAGAGAACTAAAAATGCAAGATCAAAGGACGGTCAAATCTAAATCTAAATTCTTGCACTTAGCATCACATCAATCTGCATTAGGACTAGAAAAATTGAAAATGCAAATCAAAGGAAAGGTCAAATCTAAAATTTACACCTGGATGCTTTCACCAAAGACTGTCCATGAGTCATCATGCTGTTATTTATTCTAGTATTCATAGATCAAGCCATGCAAGTTGTATTAGTAATATAATCAGTACCTTCTTCAACTACCTTATAAGAATAACTTAAAACACATATGTGAGTGACATACCTGATTAGATACATGCCTCATGAACTAATGAAGCTTTGACAACACTTTCAACTATTAATATTAAAGATCAACAGATGACACACAACAATGGAGGCTAATATTTCTCATCCCCTTTCGTCGGATTCCTTTCGATCAGAATGGAAAAGATGAGAGCCCTGCAAGAATCAATAACTAAACACCCTGTTCATCAATGACAAATTAACCAAACACAAACATAAAATTCTACGCCAACACAAACTGCCACTACTGACGAGTCCTCCAAATGCTTCATCAAATCTCAACTTCCGTTCCCAGTCTTTCCCTCAAAATCTTCACTCCCACATACCTGCACACATGCGCACACAAACCATTTCACAATTAATATCCAATTGAGACCCTTTTGGATTTCGTGTTTGACAAGTGAAAAATCCCAAGCACAAGATTCAAACATACTTTTAGCATTTAATTTCAAACACCATCTAGTTTTTTTAAACCAAAATCCAGCAGTTGAAAAGCTGACAAAAAACGTTTTTCAAATATTGAGTTTGAAATACACGATTTTAAAAAAATCTTTGCATTTCAACTACACATCCAGACACACATGAGACTGCGTTTGAATGCATAATTGCTACGCTAAGATTCTTAAAATCTTTATTTTAAAATTCAGCTTTTAAAAAACAGTAGCTTGAAAAGTAAAATGATGGTTTGAAAAACTAAAGCCTAAAATATATTTTTATCCGCGTTTAAAAATCTTCAATTTTTCAAACTCAGAATCAACTCAAACACAGAAACAAACGAGACCCGAGCCCTCCCTTACCTTCCGATCATCATGACCGTCGCCTGGGGGTTAGTCCCTGGGGAACTGACGAAAGTCGACCCATCGACCACCCTGAGCCCATCGACGCCGACCACCCGGTAGTCCTTCCCAACAACCTTCCCCACCTGGCACCCCCCATGGTAGTGCCATATCGTTATCACCGTGTCCCTACAGAACTGCTCGACCGACTTCGTGTCGTTGGTGTGCTTGGGTACGAAATTCACGTTCGCTCTCACGCTCATGTTGAGCAGCACCTCCATCGGGTACTCGTCGTCCGCGGCGAGGTCCGCGAAGGATCCGGTGTGCACGATCTTCTCTATGGTGCGCACGGCGTAGACGCACCTGCGCAGGTCGAGGGGGTGGCTGAAGTAGTTGAAGGTCACGGAGGGGGGCGTCTCCACGTCCTGGCTGAGGAGCCTCAGCTCGCCTGTTGAGAGAGGCCCGGTGATCTTCTCCAGTATGAACCCGCCTTGGAATGTCTCGCGCGGAAGGTCCGCCTTGGTTTGCGCGAACGTGCGCGCCATCTCCAGCGTGCGCTGCTTCGGCGGGACCGTCGAGAGCTGCCCGATCTGTGCGCGCGCGCGCATTTTCCGTGCGTGCGCGCGCGCGGGCGTTAGTTTGCCATGTTGATTGAACCAATTTTACAAAAAAAGAAAAGAAAAAAAACTCTAAAATCTAAATGTTTTGTTCGAAACAAGTTTGGAAACCAGTTTTTCAATTCAAGCAAATTTTGAAAGTAGCTTTTCAGGAACACACCTTTTTTGAATTCTTTAAAACATGTTATCATAACAATAAAAAAATGAATTTTTGCTTTTTTCAAAAGATGTGACTGTATGAACGTTCAAAAATGTGTTTGGATTAAATATGATGACTGCAAAAGCATAATTTTTAAAAGCTACTCAAACTTATTTTCAAACACAGTCTAAGTTATAAAAAAAAATTTGTACATCCAAAGATGTGTTTAGATGGATGCCATGTGTCCATCAAATTCTTTGATAAGATTTGATCGATGGCCTATATGTCATCCATGCAAACCTCGTATTATTCAGATTCTTTTCAGCCAGTGATGTCATTGAGACAACTAATAGAAATAGGTATCCAATACAAAATTATTTTAAAATATGGATAATGTATGAAATTATAAAATGTAAAACATTTTTCTTAAGAAAGTAGAATATATTAAGCTCATAATAAATAAATTAATATAAATTTATTATCATAATATTTTAATAAATTACCTAATTAGGAATTCAATTATTAGATATAGATTTCCTTTTCTTGCGGGTTAAACCTGTCAGTCGATCTGATGATCAACTAACTAATTTGCTCACATCAGACGAGTCCGAATCTAGTCATACTAGATTCAGTCAATCCGATCAGTATCAAACTGTGCAATCAATTGTTGGATACATGTGTCACTCTCATATTAGATTTAGTCAACCTGGATTTGGCGAGTACCATCAACATTTAATAGGAGACTGACACTTGTATTCAACAATTAACTGTGTATTTCGATTCATAAGTTATATAGATTGATAGTCACTCACTGTGAATTGCACTCTAAGGATGCGCATTGTACGTACCTCGGCGGACATGATGCCGTGGTGGCAGTGGATGCTCTTGGAGGACTGGCTGTACCCGTTGGAGGCCTCGATGAACGCGCCAAACTTGGTGATGCCGACTGTCTGGATGAGGGACTGCTTGATGGGGCGCTTGCTGGGGATGAATATGGAGTTCATCGGGTTGTCGGCCATGCCTTTCCCAACAAACTCGTTCTCCGATACGACTGGGATGCCTATCTTCTCGAGGTCCGCGCGCGGGCCAATACCGCTGAGCAATAAGAGCTGTGGACTTCCTATTGCTCCCGAGGAGAGGATGACATCGCCGCCCCCATCCGACGAGAGGGGGGCCTGGTGCCAGTCGCCGTTCTCGTCCTTGAATAGGACTCCGACCGCCCTTGGCCGACCGCCTGCACTGTCACTAGGTACGTGTAATTATGTGTTCACTAACTTTGTATAACTAGGGAGTAGTTAAAGCATAAAAGACTGCATTTGTCTCATGAAGGAGAATGCAGTATACGTTTTATAATTATGTAATTTTGATATACAATGCGAAGGCCTCGTTAAAAAAAAAAGAACTTTGTATAATTAGGGAGTTACACTTAAATTTGTCAGTTCATATATACATTCAAACTTGTTAACAAATTTTTTTTTAACTGGAAGTAAATATTTGATACCTGATTTCATTTTTAAAAATATGAATTACAAAATCTGAATGAGGAAAAATAGATAAAATAAGCATAAAATAAGATTGTCAGTTCCCACTAGCCATCTCCCTACTAACAAAACTACTGTGATTAAATTTGTACAAAATGTCAAAAAAAATTTATCTTTTGATAAGGAAATGAAAAACAATACGTTCAATCTTCTGTGTAGTCCCAATCGCAATCCATGCTAATTTTTTTAAAATTATATATTTTTTCAATGAGATAATATATATTATTATAATGAAATGAAATATAAATTAAGATGCGGTAGTATATATTTTTTTGCTTTAAAAAAATGAAAAAATATACTAATAGAATTACTTTGTCAGTAATATAATATCTCCCAAAATTTAACCAATAAACCCAGCATTTTTATTTTTAATTTAGTATTTTTTATTTTTATTTTTAATTTATTTGTTAAATTAAAAATATTGGTTCACATGATCATATCTTTAATATATTGGGTTTCATTATTTAATACAGTATCTCCCAAAAACTTGGGGGGACACTGTAAAATCTTCCCAATTTCTATTGAATCTTAATATGATGTAGCGCTGTCATATCTGAAGCAATAATGTTGTTTATCCCTGACGTCCATTTAATTATATACTTTACTTTCGTTTAAACACCCACTTAATTACCTTGAGTGTCAAAGAGAATGCGCTGAACTGAAGCATGGATGAGGACATGGAGGTTTTCTGGTCGACCGGCCGAGAGAAGGTCGGCAGCGGTGTGTCGGAAACCATCCTTATCGAAGATCGTGCCGCCGACTTTGGTGCCGAAGACATGGTCATAGGTGTAGCCATTGAAGGGTGCAACCCCGGCCCCTAGGAGCCCGTTTCTCAACGCTTTTGCCAGGGCGCGAGCTCGGGCCACTGTACGATCTGCCTTTCCACCCATGGGAATGATTTATTCACTAGCTCCCCGTCCCAACCAGCTCTTCTCACATAACTGTTAAGTGTTATGTGTCAATCACTCATTGAGGATGTATAAAAATTGATAGAATACAATAATGATTGAATCACATAATTTATTTACTATTTTATTTAAAAAGCATATGATATCAACCGGCTGAATTAAATGTCACGTGAAGACATGACATCGTAGGTGTAATAGAACAATTATTTTTGGGTAATTGAAGATGCTTGAGAGGGTGTTCACATGATCACTTGAAATGTGGGTGTCACATTACATCCTATTCAAGATAAGTAGGAGAGTTGTCATCATAAAAAAACCATGTTATAGAATTAATTGTATTCAATAATTGAATGGATGGAAGACTATGGCCATCTGATTATTTTCAATCGGAAGGTCTAGAATGAGCAAGTGAATCATGTAGGGACCACATAGCTCCCTTCATTAAAAGATGAGTAGTTGGGAAATTTAGGGAGGTGTGGAGACCACCACAGTCAAATTTATTTTGTCCTTTATTTCATCCATTTGCCAGGGTTTGGTCCGACTGCCTCAAAATTGAATAGGGATAACTTTAATTGCTCACTCAAAGCTATAACAGCTAATTTACAGTGCACTGTCTACTGGAGTACAAGACAAACAATAGCAACATGAAGCACTGGTATTTAAGATCAAAAATAAGAGGGAGTAGTACTTTATTCTTTTGGTTTGGATAAACATTTTAATTAATAACCTTACATAGTGTTTTTAAGGATATAAACAAACAAAAATGAATCATATTTGTAATTAATTAAATAATAATAAAAAATCATATTTTCAGTTAATAATTAAATGTGCTCAAGCCCTATACACCAACTTTGAAGTGAATGTGTTATGATCATATGCATTCTGTGGAGACTATTTAAACTACTCAGTGAATAGTGCTGTTACATGAAGTCCGCGTGGACAGTTTATATATTTTCATAATTATCTAACGTGGCATACACTTTCTTAGATGATGTATATATCTCATTAATTTTTTTTATATTTGTTAAAATGAATTCATTCAATTTGAAATTGAACGATATACAATTTTTATCAAAACATATATATTATTAGATGAGATTTACTATATTTTAAAAATTAAAATACGTGTGTATGTGAGATTGTTTGGGGGGTTGTGTCTAGCACTATTCATCCGTGAATATGGTAGAGAAGTGAGGCACCGATGCACGGATTTGTGACAAATGGCAATACGTGAGTGGCTAATAGGAACTAACAATATAAGTACATGAATATCACCAAAAAAAAAATTAAGTAAATGAAACTAGCCAACTAAGCAGTTCTGTGTGTCTATTATTTACTAATAGTTTCTCTTACACTAGAAAATTAAACTATACCTATGAAACTGAAAGCTAATGGAGTAAGATCGATTGTTCAATTATAAAACCTTTTAAAAAATAAAAATATTTACAATGCATATGAATGCAGCGATGGCTATTAACATTCTAGTCTGAAGATTAAGGTTATCACATGGAGCCAGATGACATCATGCAGCCAAAAAATATATACTATAAATTATATAATTAGGATTTACCAGAAAAATAATGTAAAAACCAAAAATGTTGAATTATCGGAAAAAGGGAAACATATAAAAAGTCTGATGGGTACTGTTGGGCAAAAGTGACTGCAATCAATAAAATAAAAATGGGGCTACCATTTTTATGTGGAAAAACAAAATATACAGAAGAAGAAAGAGGACTTAAAGTAGGGAATCAATCAATCAATGACCAGGCAAGTAAAGAATTAGAATTTGAAAACAAGTTTGAATAATAAGATATTAAATAAAATGGTTTAAATAGACTTGATTTCTAAAAAACACATTTTCTATACTTTTTTTAAAACAACATGTTTGCAATAAGTTATAAGTAATTTTTTAATTATTCTTGAAACTCGTTTGATAACACGTTTAAGCTTTCTGCTTAACTAGAAAATAAAAACCGTCTAAATTGTGCTGTCAAGCGAGTCAAGTATAGCCATGCCTCATAAAGGAATCTACAGTTTTCAATTACATGACTAGTTTTCTGACTCTATTCATTTTTTACCAAACATAAAAAAGATGTCATGTTGGTAGCGCGTTTGGGGGCGATTCCGCTTGGTAGCGCGTTTGGTAGCGCGTTTGGTGGCGATTCCGCTTTTTAAAAAGCGGATTCCGCCCAAACGCGTAACCAAACGGGTCGGATTCCGGCGGAATCAAAAGCTGAATTCCTTTTAATTTCTCTCTCGAAATCCGTGATTTTAAAATCTCAAAAAGAACGCTTTTTGGTCGGAATCGATTTTTTGAATTGAAAAGCAACTTTTTCTACCAAACATTAAATTCCTTTCAAATATTGATTCCTGAATTAAAAAAAAAAGCATCCCAAAAAAGTCAAAGGTCTAAAATTCATCTTAAAAAGCAGCTTTATTCCAAAATCTACTTTTCAATATGTGTTTCCAAACGGACCCGAACAAATGAGTTCAAGTTCATTAATGTTGTTAATCTTAGGGAGTGTTTGGATGTGAATTTAGAAAGATTGTGAATTTGCATAAATCTGATTTCCCCAAACTAGTTTTCAAATAGAAAAAAAAAGTTATAGCTTAATTAAAAGTTGCATATACATTTTTTTATAAATAAATGCACAAAAGTTAGCTTTTTCTTAATTTGTGAAAAAACAATTTTCTATAAACTTAATTTTGAACTTAGCTTTTGAGAAAAAGTTAATTCTCAAATTCACATCCAAATACACTTTTAGGCTGTCTTTATTTGCTCGATTGCAAAACTGATTTTAAGTAAAAGATGGATTTAAAACTGATTTTGCAGGAAACTGTCTCTCCACAATTTCTGAAAAACTTAGGTAAGAACATTTTTTCATAGAAATCTGTCTACAGCTTTTAACCCTGATTTTTTTTTGAAAACAGATTTAGAAAAAAGAACTTCCTACAAACCCATAAGCTATCCAACCCCGTTCCCAAACAGTCCCAGGCTTATCACATAATGTGTAATTTTATTAGTTTGTAAATCTTATTAAAAAACAACCTCCTTTTTAAAAGTCAACCAAAAAATTAGGACCAAATAAAAAAGAAATATCTTCTTGGCATCAAACTGCAAAATTATCCCCAATGCAAATTTAAACGTGGTAGTCAAACGTGGACTAAAATCAGCCCTAAAATGCCACCAATCCATGGACAAATCAGCAAAAAAAAGTGTCGCAAAAAGAATCCATTTATTAAGGACTAAAAAGCAAGAAATGAAAGAACACATACCTGGGACTAGCTCTACTGTAGAAGCCGGCGTTGATGCACGTGCCACCGCCGAGCACGCGAGCTCTGGAATTGATGACGCCGTCGGTGGAGATGAATGCCTGAGACGGCGATCCGGATGTGAGGTCGGCGAGGGATATGTGAAAATTCTCAAATCTTGATACATTGATGTTCCCATAGGGGGAGCCACCCCTCTCCAACAACAACACACTGTATTTCTCCGACAATGTCGCCGCCAATGGACACCCTGCCGTGCCGCCCCCGATCACTATGTAGTCGTAGCCACCCGGTATCGCCGTCGTGGTGAACGAGCTTGCCTCCTTGTATCCCATGTATGGCTTCCCCCCTACACCTATGCATGGTTTGGTAGAACAGAAAGATATTGTTAACGTGATTTTATTATTGAACTTGAAATACAATTATGAGATAAATGGATGGAACAGAGAAAAGAATACTAAAATAAAAACATAAATGTAAAAAACCACTGACGAATCTCCTTATTAGAAGTCATTAAAAAATCTTATTTTGTAGAAAAATTGAGTTTCCATGGAATTCTTTAACAACTAAAAGGGGCATTGATAGAATGATAGTCAGGGTCATTCATGTAGTTTTTTTTTTCTAGGTTGGATTACTATGTGATTTTTTTTATAAACAAAATATACTTGCATTTCTGTCTGCAGTTCAAAAGCAATCTCTTAGCCTATATACACTATATTGAGCTATCATAGTGTATATTATACCATCGCAAAGTATGATAATCATTTTTTTATTTTTTTTTAATAAAGAAAATGCAAGAAAATACACTAGTGCATTTCACTTTACACTTCACTTATAATAGTATGTATTTCATGACAAATGTAAATTAGATAAAAAGAAAGCAGCGAGGGATTTGGACAAAGCCGCAAACAAGACTGGACATATCAATTTTTATTTTTTAAAATATACATTTTTAAGAAAAAAAATATTTGTGGGAGTTGAATGAGGCCTTACCAATCTTCAAAACCAAAAACCATGAAGAACTCACCCACAAAAATCCATAAGAACTCTAGTGAAATACATATCTTGAATAACATGACAATTAAAATTGAGTTTTCATATATTTTTTTTCATGGTTTTTGGGCTGTAATGATAGGACTAATTTCATGGGAAGCTAAACTTGAAATTATGGGTAGTTGGGACTTGTTACTGTTTGGGGATTGGCAAGTGGTCAATTAAGACTGGACAAAGTAAGAAGCATTGGTTTTTGCTTGGATACTTTTGACACTGTGCATTGTTATGTGGGTGGGATTTCTGGTTTGGCTAAACTTGATTAATTATTTCATAATACACATGACACCAAATTGAGGAAAAATTGACAATCTGTTATTTGTTTTACAATATTTAAGAACACTGTAAAAAATTATTTGTTGAGAAAGACATGGACAAAGGGGAAAGTTGTGATAAAGGGCAATGTGTGGACAATAGTGGGGTTGGGATGGAAGAAAGCAAAGAAAAGATGAAAAATATTAAATTGATTAGAAAATATTGCATCCATTCTTTTGATCTCTGTGAGAAAAAAAAAATCAAGGTACTGAAAGAAGAAACAATAAAAATTATGAGAAAAAATAGTTAAAATTAAGACAGTCATGACTCATGAGGACTTCCCAAATGATAAGAAAAATATATCAACCGACAGAGAAAATTGAACCCTTTCTTCAAATCCTGTAATCTTCCATATTTACCAGGGAAAAAAAACTGAGAAATATAGATCATGAACAAAACAACAGTACTAACAGTGAAACAAAAAAGAAAAACCATTCATAAAATTTCAAAAAAAAAAGAAGAAACACCCATTTTAAAGAAGAAAAATAAGAAACACTCACCTTGGGAAGATCTCAGAAACAAGAGGCAGAAGAGGATCTTGAGAAAGAACTCTCCCATCTCCCACTCTTTGAGTCAAGTCAAACCACCCTCAACAACAGAATAACCAGTCAATCGTACTCTCAATCAGATCTACAACCTTACAAAAAGACTCCAATGATCTCTCACTTCCTCACTCACTACTATAGGCCTTGAATTTAAAGAGTGAAGGGATGGCGAGGTTTGGGAAAGAATACAGTAATGTTTTATTAAAGTAGAGGTAACCCACAATGGGGAGCTCATTTATTGACTTCATGAATGCACAGCTTTGGGTCTGATACTGTGGAACTGTGGCAAGTGAGAGAATGAGTTAAATACATAAGTGATTCAAAAGATTCTGGAAATTAAAAATACTTCCTTTGAATTTGAACTGATGTCTCTTAGTAATACATTTGATTAGTTATCTTATCTGTACATTGTATTATGTGGATCTCTCTTATTTGTTTCAGTTATCATTTATACTCGGTGTCCTGTACCATTATAGTCATTCACTAATCTTTAATCATTAGACAATCTAGTAATGCATAATAACATATTAAAACAAACTTTTTGTCTTATTAGGAGGGCATGCATTATATTATTTCAATTTGTTTTTTGGTTGGACGTTGAACATGTGATTTGTTTTGTGTTCCATTATTTTAGGCAGGAAGTCAAGTCTCATTACTTAGGAACTCCAATGTTAGTTGGAATAGTGTGCCTCATATAAGTCCCAGGGATTGAAACTCAAAACTTTCAAGAAAAAAAATGTTACACTCAGTCCATTTTATAGTCTAAAAAACACAGTGTGACCCTCACTATGTTAAGATTGTTATCTTTGAGTTCAACATGATAGTGCTTGAAGTTCGATGTTTCATACTTTTTAATCTCTAAGCAGGTGTGTCGTAGTTAAGAGATTTCCCAGCTTGGTGTGACATGGATACAACAATCAAAGAGTGCAGGGAGGATCACTGTAGTGAGGTTGCTAATTCTCTTGAGTCTCATATAATGAATTGTTTTTGGACTAAAAGTGTCGTGATGTTTACTATTTAGGTTTCCACGCAAACAAATCTCATATCTCTGGTTCATTTGTGTGATGATTTCTTGCATGATTACTTGTTTATTGACTTAAGAGGAATTTAAGATTTAAGATCCAAAAATAAATTAAATTATAAACAGGACAGGACACACAAATTCAAAATAGACTTATTCGCCCCTCTAAATTTTTCATCATTACAAAAACATTCTAACAATTGATATCAAGCTTGGTTATTGATTAAGGGTTAATATCCTGAGTCAAATCCTTTTTACTTTGCTTTCGTAATTAAATATGCAAAGTGAAGAAAAGAGTTTTAGCATGATTTCAAAGGCTTTGGTAATAATTCACAGTATTGGAATATTTGATGATCACATGTCATTGGTTGCTTTGTTTAATTGTGAAGATGATCTCAATATTTCTAGAAAACAAAAAAAACATTTATCATAAAATCTAATGAGAAAATGAAAAAGGAATCGTGTTAAAACGTGGGACGACACTAGTTTGATGAAGATAATGAAGATGATCCATAAATTTATGCTAATGTTCTTCGTCAAAGCGACGATCTTTGTCAAATTCACATCTATTTCTTCCACCCAACCAACTTTTAAGCTCAGTCTCCTCCTATTCCCTCATCTCCTATTTCACTATCCAAACATTTGTTGTTGTCAGGTTGCATGCAGTTTCTTATTAAACTCGTTTTATGCAGCTTTTGCAATCGCAGGAAGTTGCTTCTGTAATCGCACAATCAAACAATTTTACTATAGCAACGTCCTATAGATAGTTTTATACAAATAGTGTAAAAAAAAACTGTGATTTTGAAAAGCTGGGGGGGGGGAGGGTTTGAGTGTTCTGTAGAATCAGTTTAAAATCTAGATTTCTACAAAATCAGTTTTAAAACGCACAACCAAATGCAAACATAATGGAATCTTTCCCTTTTATTCTTTTGCAAACACCCCCTTCCCCAATTTTTTTTCCCCATTTCACTTTAGCCCTTTAAGTCCATTGACAACTGTAAATTAATTCACATAGATATACAGAAGCAGTCCCTTTTTTTGCCAAAGGCAATAAATTGTTTCACGCCCTTGCCTCAAATGTTCAACTAACCCATTTCAAAAGCAGCTCCCACAGTTTTGAGAAACCTCAGACTTCTCTGTTGTGTTGGTGTCTCACCTCCCATCCATGCATTCAAGTTTTTCCTCATCCCTCCAAGGAAAGATTAATAAGGAGGTCTTCTGATATGGGTCCATTTCAATTTGACTAGCTCATGTACTTGTGTTTTTAGATAAGAAATTTTTTATATTAAGCAAGTATGATAAACCAGGTCCAAAAAGAGAATTACAATTTATGAGGAATTAAGTTATTGATAGATGACATGCAAGGCTAGCCCTGAAATTTTTTATAGTGCATGTGTAACAGTGCCTTATAGATAATGATTATTTTGAAAGATATATGAGCACTGATATACGCACAGTCTGTTTTACAGCCTCATACGTTATAATAACGTAGTATATATTGCACTAGCATAGTTTATGGTCCTATGACTATCATAACATACGACCTATTTTTTTTTCATTTTGTCACTATGAAAAAAAAATACACTAATGCATCTTAGCATATACTTCATTTCATATAACAATATATACTTCAAAGGGTGTGTAATTTAAAAAAAAAAACAGAACTGAGTGCAATTGGGGCTGCAACGGGGGCTGCGTGTATCTTTATTATGGATGGTGTTACAAAGAGTTTTTTTTCTAACCTCAAATGCATAACATCTAATAAAATATATATTTATAAAAGTTGAAGTATATGTATTCAAAAGAATTATATATACTTATTTATTAAAAAATCTAATGTATAACTACGATCGACATCGCTCATACTAAGATTTTTTTAGGGTATGGGAAATTAGACTACCTGATCCATCTATGTTGAGAGTCGACCTTGCATTGAGTCAATTTTTCTAAATTTTGGCTGAAATTATTTTTGTTATTTTTTGAAGTTCACTGTTTGCTGACGGTTTATTATACTGAGGCTTGAAAACTTCAAGCAATCTTAACAACCTCCCTAGCTAACCCATGAATATAAATGAAGCTAAAATTTAAAAATTACAGATTAGGAAGGATGATTTAAAATCTAATTGGAACAAAAATCTAATACATTCTTCGGCGGTTCAGTTCACGTGCTAACAACCGTCGGTTTGGTGATTGACGGTGGATGCCCCCTCATTAAGAGGTGGCTGTGTGATGGTTGTCAATGTTGTGTTAGGCGGTGAAGTCATTAATTCTTCTCTTGATGCTTGTGAATTTTAAAAAATAAAAATTCATTTCACTTGATACATTTATATTTATATGATGTTATGAATGATGATATGACAGTCTCACATGAATCAAGCAAAATACAAGCAGATGATCTAGATCTCATTGTCACGTTTTGAGGACATGTTCTTGATGTCCAACATCGAGAAGGAAAAGGTTTTCACCTGCCCACGCACACCCTCAGTGTGCCTGAGCTTATGAAGGGCATCCCGCACCACTCACATCCCGTTGGTAGACATAAATTGTTTGTTCATCTCTTCAACGAAGATTGAGGTTGGTTTTAGCTTCTTTAAAAGCCCCTAACAATTACCAAACAAGTAAACTTGTTGATTGAAGAGCTGCCGTCATCATTACATCAAAAAATGTGTTTCAAAAATCGTGTTTATTCCAACAAAAGTAGCTTATGTTATCAGCAATTAATATGATTCCTTAATTAATTAAAAAACAGTTCCCATTTTTACACCCTAAAAAAACGTGTATATAGCGTAAAACTATTTTTCAAATTGTGTTTTCAAACACGCCTTAAGATAGGTTGATCATAGGAAACTGCATGCAACCAGACAAAAACAAATGTCTGGTTAGTAAAATATGAGATAAGGGAATAGGAGGAGAATGAGCTTAAATTTAAAGTTGGTTGGGTGAAAGAAATAGATGTGAATTTGACGATCGAAGCTCGTCACTTTGACTACACATTAGTATATATAAATTTATGGATCATCTTCATTATCTTCATCAAACTAGTGTCATCCCACGTTTTAACACGATTCCTTCATTTCCTCATTAGAATTTATGATAAATGTTTTTTTATTTTCTAGAAATATTGAGATCATCTTCACAATTAAACAAAGCAACCAATGACATGTGATCAATCATAATATTCCAATAATGAGAATTATTACAAAGCCTTTCGAAATCATGCTAAAACTCTTTTCTTCACTTTGAATATTTAGAAAAGCAAAGTACCAAGGATTGACTCAGAATGTTAAATCTTAATCAATAACCAAGCTTGATATCAATTGTTAGAATGTTTTTGTAATGATGAAAAAATTTGGAGGGGCGAATAAGTCTATTTTGAATTTGTGTGTCCTGTCCTGTTTATAATTTAATTGATATTTGGATCTTAAACCTTAAAATTCCTCTTAAATCAATAATTAAACAAGTAATCATGCAAGAAATCATCACACAAATGAACCACATACCACAGATATGAGATTTATTTACGTGGAAACCTAAATAGTAAATATCACGAGTCTTTTAGTCTAAAAACAATTCATTATTTGAGACTCAAGAGAATTAACAACCCCACTACAGTGATCCTCCCTAAGTATGTCTAATACACTCTGACTGTTGTATCCATGTCACACCAAGCTGGGAAATCTCTTCATTACGACACACCTGCTTAGAGATTAAAAAGTATGAAACATCAAACTTCAAGTACTATCATGTTGAACTCAAAGATAACATACATCTTAACATAGTGAGGACCAGTTACCAGTGGTTATAGCATAACGGTTCAAGGTTTAGCGGTTTTACCGATAGATCCTGGGTTTGAGTCTTGACGCTAACTTACCTATCTGTTTGTTGGCGACAAGGGCGGATCCAGGACAGTATTTTAGGGTGGGCTACATAGCCTATATTAAATTATATGGAAATTTTTTTGTTCTTATATTTGATAGCTATATTAAATATTTATAATTTTTTGTTCTTATATTTAATGTAATTATTTATATACCAAATAATGTGATATTCAAAAGACATACATGTGAAGAAAAGAAAAAATATGAAATATTTTGTAATAATAAAAATGAGATATAAAATCATCTTACACGGTATATTAACAAATTTTATAATTTAAATAACCAAATATGTCATCATAAAAATAGGGAGAGTTGCCAGAAAAATAAGAAGAGTTGTTTTATGGATATAAATGTTTCTTTATTGTTCAATTGACATTAAATTAATTCTTAAGATAATATTTGAATTTTAAAATTTAGAATTATTAAATTTTATAATAAGATTGAGGCTGCGTTTGGTTGCATGATTGTAAAATTGATTTTGAGCAAAAACTGAGTTTAAATCTGATTTTGTAAGAAGTTATCTATCCACAACTTCTGAAAAACTCAAGTTTTGTGCACTATTTCACAAAAATATGTCTGCAACTTTTTGCCCCATTTTTTTTGTTTGAAAATGAGTTTGGAAACAAACAGTTTCCTACAAACCCAAAAGCTGCTCAAACCTGTTTCTAAACGGGCCGGAGTTCGATTTGATTTATTAGATTGAGATCTTTTTTGTAATGATACTATTTGATTTGTTATTAATTTATTAGGTTGATATCTAGCATGTTAGGAATATATTTTATGTATAAAATATAATTTATTTAATATAAAATATAAATATTATAATTTATATCATCAAATAATTAAAAAAAATACAAAATTTGGGCCGGGCTACAGCACAGCCCAGCCAACTCATACGTCCGCCTCTGGTTGGCGATTATTCGAAAGAATTTTTTATGGGATCGGAGCAAATAAGCAGAGGTAGCCTTCCCAGCTCGACCGTAAGGTCAGCCACGGGGGTTCCTTTGATAGCAAAAAAAAAAAAAAAAAAACATAGTGAGGGCCACACTGTGTTTTTTAACTATAAAATAGATGGAGTGTAACATTTTTTTTTTTAAGAAAGTTTTGAGTTTCAAAGACTTGTACGAGGGACACTATTCCAACTAACATTAGAGCTCCTAAGTAATGAGACTTGACTTCGTACTTATTATGACAGAAACATAAAACACATCACATGTACAACGTCCAACCAAAAAAATAACATTGAAATAATATAAAGCATGCCCTGCTAATAAGACAAGGAAGTTTGTTTTAATCTGTTATTATGCATTACTATTTACTAGATTCTCTAAAGATTAGTGAATAACTATAATGGTCCAGGACACCAAGAAATATTATCATTAAGTTATTATCAATATGTATAGATGATAAGTGAACCAAATCTTCTTAATAATGAAATATTATCATTAAGTTATTTTTTGTGACTTTAAATTTTAAATATAATTAATTTAAATTAAATATATATATATTAATAAAATATTATTGTATTAGTCATTCAAGAAGTGTGTACTGTAATCAATGTTGTTTACCTAAGTATATGTGCCGTGCTCCACCAAATGAAGGAGGCATAAGTGGTGCATGGTTGAAGATGCTCTTAGGGCCCATGGTAGGCCCTAGATGACCGACTTGCCACCCGTATCCATACTCGGCCATGTTTACATTACAAAGATGATTCATTTGCATGTGAACCACAAAACTGAAGTATCCTAATGAAACATTATATTTATACTTTACTAAGTGTAGTTGTCTATATGTTTTAGTGAGCCAGTGAATTGGTTTATTAAATAGACAAGTTTGATGCAGTCTTTTCAAACTAGTTCACTCAATGAGTACGACTACCATTGTTCTATCAAAATCACCGTTTAAATGACAAACTATAACAAGATCTTATTATTATGCATTTGATATTGTTTAAAGGAAAATATAAAGATCTTATAACCAGAAAATAAACTAATTTGTTGAATTGAACTGATGTGGATGAATTCCAAATGTGATTGCATTCATGTCAAAAGAGATAGGATGACACCTCATTTGGTTATTATTAGTCTAAAATTACATTGGGTCACCAAAGTATGATGGATATGTATGGACTCTTGATTAAATGGTTCTATACTTTATTATGATTTATTAGTTGGACAACTTATCTAATGATGTTTTAAGTTGGATCTATTCTAAATAAATCAAAGGGTAATCCAAAATATAAATTGATATTCATTTTTTAAGTATTATAGTTTATTTTAAAAAAATCACAACATCATAAATCCAACTCCCTTGCATGTTCAAGCACAACCTCAAAGTGGGATATGATAGAATCCATAATTTTTCTATTATGTATTATCAATAATGGGCCATGATGAAATTAAACAGGCCTCTAGATTCCAAAGTAATAAGTTGATTTATGCATGCATGTCTAACCGTTTTGATTATCCTGATCATTTGTGGGGGACCATCAACCTTATCATGCAATTTATAACCTTCTTCTATAACTACCACGTGTTCATAAATATGGTAGAACCTTTTTAATATCCCAAAAACAGAGATTTCTATGATATCATTATTTCACTAGAGATGTAGACGTAGGGACCAATACCTAGCGGATGATGGCAATGCTAAATTATATGAGAGAGAAATATGACCCAGATGCATGGATAAAAAAAATCAAATATATAATAGTTTATTCCATTGGTACGGTGTAGTTATTTATATTGTTTTCCATCACACAGTAACTTATGTCAGTATAATGTTTTATTCATATTCAAATTTTAAAATTATTTCCACAATTCCACTAATCAACTCCACAACCTTGCTTGGAGATTTAATATAGTGCTTGACTCATCTCACATGTCTAGTCTTAACATCGGGCTATGAGGACTGACCATTTTGTGCGGCCCAATAGTCGAAGAAACGAAGGTGATTGTGTTTGTGTTATGTAGCTAATCATTATTGAGATTATTTCTAGATTCTGTATATCTTAATTAATATTTAAAGTGAATTGTTTAAATTGAAAAAAAAATTGTTTTTTTATTAGGAGATTATTATTTAAAGTAAAATCATGAAACAATATTTGTTTATTAATTAAGAGATTAATATTTAAAGTGAATCTCTTCAAATCAGCTAATGGAAAAACTAGGCTTATATGCAAGAGATCCATAGGAGAGAGGTTGAGAGGTTTTAAGAGAGAGTAACTCTATGAGAAAGTTTGTGTGTCTCTTAATATAACTCAACTACTATATTGGATTATCTGTTTTTTGCCCCGTAAATATAAGCCTAGTTCGAACCATATATATTTTGTTTTTTCATGTGATATGGTGTTTTGTTCTTGTATTTAATTTGACTTGCATGATTCCATTTCCCAACAGTCAGGCCTATAGGTACACTTGTATTTGTAGTGATTTGAAGGCATTTCTCAATCTCATTCAAAGTGATGCTTTTTTTTATATAGGAGGGACCCCTGTAGCTGACTTTACGGTAGAGCTGGGAAGTCAGGGCCAAGATTCAAATCAGGACTTGTCGGTAGCACCGTTAAACCCTGAACCGTTATGCTATGACCACTAGGGACAAAATACTTTGAGAAATTCAAAGTAATGTTTCTAGACTATTATATTTGTTGATGCAGCAATGCCTGTAGGATTAAATCTTCATCCCTGTAGAACGAACAAGAGAAAAAAATTAGAACATAAAATAACAAACATATTTACGTAGTTTAGCAATATATGCCTACATCTACGAAGGAGAACAGCAATTTATCATGCCAAGTATTCAATCTGTCAGATCGTTCATGCTAGAATACAAGATATCTCATTATAATAATGCGCATACATGTTGGTGCAAGCATAATGTACTAGCATGAAAATGATTGTTCGATCAAGTTGTTTCTTTTTTTTTGAGAAAAATGTAGGCATTTTTATTTCAATAACAAGTAGAAAAATAGATTGATCGATTAGTTTCTAATGTCAAGTAATCGAGTTGAATGCCTGCATTACATTACATTAAATTGATGCACCATTCGTGTACATGTGTGTTTAACTACACACATGGCTACACCATAAATGGGATATATAAATCTTTTACTAAACACAATCCATTAATTAATTTTTGGATTCTAAATTCCAATCCTCCTAAAATCCCCATATATGACACTCTTGTGATTATGAGTCATTGTCGAGTACTCGAGTTGGAGGGCCATCCCACAACTGCATTGGACATATATAGATGTCCCCTTTACATAATGCACAAGTTAAAGCAAAAATTGATTTTCTTTAACTCTCCTCATACAGAGTTCTGACTTCTTGAACTGTCCCTAACTTTGAATGCCATTGATATCTCCTGCTAATTGGAGGGCCACTCTGATCAGATTGTTCAAAATGCAAGCATGCTAAAATGGGGGGAAATGATACTGGCCAGTCATACCCTTGTTGCACTATTAGGCTTGGACCATCATACATCCATGTATATTTATTTATAGTTCTTGTAAGATGAAATGAGTCTTTATGGTTATTAATTGTATTTTGTGACCCCATGTTTGGTGTTTATGTCTCCCATGCAATTTGAAGATGGATTTTACCTCTGGTAAATCATTTTCTTTTTTTTTTTTTTGAAAAATCAGTATTGCTAATGGAGTTATATCTGCTTGATAGGAAAAATCATATTATTTGAGATCTACTTAATAGTTCATTGAAAATAGAAGACTTTCAATTTATTCAAGTGTAAAAAATCCAATGGGATCAAATGTATGAATTTGTAGATGGATCATTTCATAATGGTCTGATTAAAAAGATTGCGAAAAAACAATTGTTGACCTTCTGATCTCAATTTGATTAATAGTGATGTTCTACTTGCTTTACTTTAGTCATAATTATTTCATGTTAGACTTTTGCCCTATGAGAACTTATCTCATCACACTAGTTTCTCAACACATCAATAATTGGATTCCATAATTTCTGTTAAAGAGCCATTAAAAGAGTCATCAATATGAAAATATTGTGTCAATATTACTTTCTTAGGTTTCTTATTTTTCTGTTATGGTATTTTAGAATTTTTTTGTGTAATTATAAATTGAGCATTTGGCTCCCTAATATAATAAGAAGAATTCCTTTCTTTTATTCTAACATGGTGTCAGAGCCACCTCAAAAACCCTAAATCCACATAAGTTTTCTCTTCTTCTTCTCCACTTCGATTGAGTAGTCATCTTCAATCAGAGCGGGAGAGAACTTTTGGTATCCACATTTTTTTCCTTTCATTTCTTTGTTTGCTCTTCATGCAAACCCTTTTTATTTACACCGTTGTTGTTTGCTTCATCTTAATCTCCCTATCTATCTATCTCCTCATCTTCTTCTCCGTTCGCGTGTAAGATGTTTGCGTTTCTTCTTCTTCTCTATCAGTGCACATCTCTTGTTGCATTGTCCGCATCACGTTTCTTCTTCTTCTCCATCAGTCCGCATCATGTTTCTTCTTCTTCTCGATCAGTCCGCATCACGTTTCTTCTTCTTCTCGATCAGTCCGCATGCTTCTCATTGCGTGCCGTCCGCGATACGTTTCGTTTTCTTCTCCGGCCGCACGCCTCTTATCACGCGTCGTCCATGTTCTATTTTTATATTTCTTTATGAAACCCCCTATTATGTGTTTATTGAAAAAGATTGTAGCAGATCTGATATATTGGACCATTGACTCTGACAAACTCAAGAAGAGCAGGAGTGACTCTGACATATTCAAGAAGAGTGGGAGCAAAGTGATGGATTCCAAAGACACACGGCGATTATCAATTCTTCAAGTTCATGGATGATTGGAAGTGTTTGTTATTTTTATGCAAACTCAAGGTTCTACCATTTAAAATTTGAGAGAGGGTGTTCATTATTATGACAATATCGTGTCATTATTACTTTTCTAGTTTTCCTATTTTCCTGTTAAGGTATTTAATGGGTTTCCTTTATGTATCTATAAATTGAGCATTTGACTCCTCTAATACAATAAGAAGAATTCCATTTCTTTATTCTAACAATTCCTAGTGATAATTAAATATGACTTTTGAGTTTCTTTTAGAATAATTCATTTTGTGACTATTTGCAATTTTTAATTTTATAAGCCATGATTAAATGTATGAGTGACACAATTCTAAATTTGTCTTCCCTTCACACTAATATCACTCGGCTTCACATTAACTATCTTTTCAACACTCTCCCAGTAGATAAAATAATTCATGGCAAAAATATTTTACCTCTTATTCCAAATTATTTTAACGGACGGTTGAAAATCACACAATACTTGTCTTTCCATGTTTTGACCGCACAGCACTATCACAATTTTCATTACACTTAGGTTCATTTTACAATCACACCTTATTAATAAGATACACTCACTAAAATAAGGTCTACACATTGTTAGAATTTTTTTATACATATTATATAAATGAGTCTATAGATTTTATTTAAATACATACATATTTCATTTTTTTATAAAAAGTACAGTGAGATATGTTATTTTATATAAAAAATTAAAAAAAGGTATGGATTACATTTAAGGATAAAAACCATGTTGGGTCTAACAATCTCCGCCAGATATACATGAATTCATGGGTAATAAGTTGCATAAATAATAAATAAAGAATATTTATAAAATCAGGGGCGGAGCTAGGGGCCCAAGCCTATGGTTCCGATTGCATGGGTAATGCATGGTGGGTGATTTTAATGTCTTTTTTGCATTTGAGCCCTTAAAAAAACATTATTATTCATATATCCTTTTTAAAAATTTATTGCCACCCACAAAAATGTTTAAATTTTGCATGAATGCCCTTTTGAGGGTATTTTACACAATTTTTTAAAAGTTTTACAAAGAAATACCTTTGCATCAAGTTAACATGTATACATTTGATTATTTTTAAAATATATGCTTATATAATAAAGTATATTCATCTTTTATATAAATGAGGTATATACTCATATGGACATTTTATTTATAATTTCTGTAATAGTGTAACATGTATTGCGTTAATTGATTTTATATATTACATTAAACATAACAAATGCAAATTGGGTTACAAAAAAGACTAAGTTTATTAGCATTCATTGAGATTTGGAGTCACATGCAGGTCTTTTTTTAAAAAAAATTGTGAATTGTTTTCATAGAAATATTGGTATATGGTTTTAAGGGGTTGAAAAAACACTAATTTGGATATTTTAATGGTTTTTTATTTTTTTTATTTTAATTTTTAACCATTGTATATTGAGTCCCTCAAATTTATTGAAGTGAAGTTTAAAATTCTCGTTCCAAAATATGTTTAAAGGATATTCTTATATGTTTTTGTGATCAATTTTATTTTTTATATTCATTTTTTCAATTTTTGAAGCTCCATTTTTTGTTTTATTTGTTGTGATGAGAATAATGATATTTCAATATATGTTTTTTAAATCTTTATAAATTATTCCAGATCATCAAGTACATGAAAAAAGTATATAAAAAACTTTCAATCTAAATCATCATTACTTCAAGGACTCAATCATTATATATTTAATTGTTTTAATTTTATCATAACTTATCATATATTTATAATTATTCTTTTTATTGTCCTATATCTCTTAACCCTCCGGCCCCCCCTTGTTCTAATTTCTGGCTCCACCCCTGTATACAATAAGTCTGTTTTACAGTCTATCTTGTAGCCCCATACACTAGTGGTGAGGTTTTATTACAGTGTACATAAGATTAAAAAAATTTATTCGTTTTCTTCACACAATGAGACAACTAGTGACGTATGAAAATAATTTTATATTAAATACAATTCTTATAAAAATAGTTTGTTTAAAAGTAATCCAAACTTATTTAAAATATGGATTAATAAACTACCAAACATATCCATCAAGTGGTTTTCCAAAAAAAACCAAAAAACATATCCAACAAGTGGTTTACCAAGAAAAAAAAACAAAAAACATATCCATCAAGTGGTTTACCAAGAGAAAACAAAAAACATATCCATCAAGTGTACTTCTGTAGTACAAGATTTAGGTTCCGTTTGATTCTACAGTTACATGAATTCTACAGTAAAAAAAAAAAGTCACAAAAACACCATTGCTAATCCAAACAACATTGCTTCTTTCATAGTGACAGCATCAACTATTGCTAATCCAAACAACTATTTTGACTTGTTTTAAAAAAAAACTCCATAAACTATCATTTTATAGTTGTCAGTATGTCCGGTTAAAAAATTGGTCAAACAATTGAGTAAAAGGATCATGACTTACCTTTAAAAATAAAAATAAAAATAAAAATAAAACAAACTTGTAAAAGAGATTTAGGGTGCGTTTGGTTACGCGATTACAAAACTGATTCTGTAGGAATCTGCGATTGCAAACCTGATTATCCAGGAAGCTCACTTTCTTAGCTTTTTGAAATTACAGCTTTTGGACACTATTTGTCTGCAATCGTTGGGTTTAAAACTGCGAT
The DNA here is from genome assembly GCA_030737845.1 of Acorus calamus. Classification (NCBI taxonomy): domain Eukaryota; kingdom Viridiplantae; phylum Streptophyta; class Magnoliopsida; order Acorales; family Acoraceae; genus Acorus; species Acorus calamus. Next base: position 24,283,123 of record CM060871.1, read on the forward strand.
TACAATACTGTTTGATTGCGCGATTGCAAACACAGCTTTCTGTAATAATAATCGCAGCGCAATCGCGCAACCAAACGCAACCTTAATGCACTGAAATTATGATGAAAACTGAAGATCACAAGCAAACACCTGTCGTATGCCGGTTTTGACGGTTGATATCCCATGAGAGGGCATTTATGATGCCAACTCAGCTTTTCCCTCTTCATATATTACAGGTTTCCTATCTTTCGTACGTATGTCATGTGTCATGGATTCATTAATAATAACAGAAAAATGTTAGATTTATTTACATTCATCATTTATTTAAGTTTTACGTGTTTTTATGTTTTTTAAATAATAAACATCATTTATATCGTTTTAAATTGAGTTAAATAAATTTATTTTTAATAAATATAAGAAAAAATATTTAATGTGAACAAGGTATATGTTTCATTGAATTTATAATGTATATATAGGACTGTATTTTCGACTAAAAAAAATTTGAGGATCACAGCACTCATAATAATAATAATAGTGTAATGTCTCGAAGAGGCACTAGGAAAGACTTCTATTAATGGTCTCTTGCCTTTTATAAAGTGATGTTATTAAATATTTATGTATTAAGGGTAAAAAAAATTTAGGATAAGGAGTAACATGTCATCAAAAAAATATTAAGTCCCGGTTTGGATATATAATATGACTTATTTTTTTATATACAATTATTCTAACATAAGTGAGTATAAATAAAAAGAAAGTGACTTTGTGGTTGATTGAATTTTAAATTATTCTTATTGATAAATGTAATGGTAAAATTTTTGTTGATTGGATAATATGTGAATAAAATGTGTTTAAGGATTTATAAAAGTGAAAAAATGATAATAGTTGGTTTGACAGTAATTTATAAGAAGTAATAACAATTGATTTGACAGTGATCCACATATTCTTTGGGTGGAATAACCTGGAATAACTTTAATTCCAGGGGTTGGCCGAATTCATATACCACTTTATACGAATTTATATCTAGGCATACATTATCCTTAGATATTCTAGGCATTTAAACACCATTTAACATATTCCACCTTATTTCAAAATCTATCCGATTATATTGCATCCAAACTGGGGCTAAATTTTGTAATAAGGGCAACAAAAATTTTAAGATGAGTAACATGTCATCAAAAAACATTAGGCATGCCAACCTTACCATTGGAGCCAACTTTAATATTTTTTTATCAAATAAACAAATTATTGGGACAATTTAAAAATCAATTCGTCAATAGATTTTTATTTTTTATTTGTTTTTTTTTGTGTAAAATCAATTCGTCAATAGATTGAATCTGAAGTGGGTTCGTTCATATGGAATTTGTATCTGAAATTACTATGGAGGAGTTTATCAATATTCTAGACACTATCTAGATTTGAATTCGAATGAAATATTTGAATTTAAAATTCTGACAATTTAATCAAATTTTCATATTAGATTCAAGTCCAACATTTATTTATCGGATAAAATGCATTTGTACCACGTAAAGTTTTTGAAACCTACAATATCAACCTTTGAAATTTAAAAACATACACTTACATCCACTGTCATTATATTCAAGAGCGGATTTAGGGGAAGGGCAGGCTAGCGCCCCCCCCCCCCCCCCCAAGTGATTTTGTGAGTATTGATTAAATACCCCTGTACACATAAGCATGTCAATCGGACGGATACGGATTGGATAGGCCCATATCCGTATCCGTATCCGAATTGAATATCTGAAAAAATATCTGTATCCGATATTCGACGGATATTCCAAAACACATACCCATATCCGATCCAAAAATCCGGATACGCATTCGGATAATATCCGAACCAGAATTTTTTTTAAAGAATTTATAAAATCTTAAGTTCTAACATGATTAAATAGATATGCACCAAAAACATAAAAACACAAATTCTAATATAGTTAAACAAGTATCCAACATGGTTAAATAAGTTTGTGTTTTACCCTAAATCATGAGTCATTTGATTTTCATATAAACGTTGAAACTAATTCTAACATATATAAATAAAATAACAGTTCGGATACGGATATTGTTCGGATCGGATATATGCAATATCCTATCCGATCTGAAAATTTTCGGATACGAATAATTAGGTTCAGATACAGATACGGATTTTTGGATATCGGATATTTTCTGCGTTTTTTGATACGAATTTAGATCGAATACGGATATTTTTTTAGATAATTGATAGGTTTATTTACACATGACACAATAATAATAATAATAATAATAATAATAATAATAATAAGCCAAGCATAACTTCACATGGTTTTTAATCATTCAAACCCCAGCCCATTAACCCAACAATGACAAAGAGTTATTGATTGAGTGGAACACTGAGACCCACTAAATTAAAAAAAAAAACTAATACCCCCACGTCCCCACTCCGACGTAAAACGAAAAGAAAAAAAATTGGTGTGTTGTTGCCCGGTCGTTGACTAGTCGTGCTGTCTCTCATGAGTTGTAACATCTCGGATCTCATCGATAGCATCTGTATGTGATCCTTCTTGTTGTATGTGTAATTTTTTTTTTCGAATGAAAATATATTGAATACTTAGTTTGAATATTTTTTTCTTTGTATTTGATCTCTATTTATTTTTTTTATAAATTTGGTTTATTTTTATTGATTGGATTATAAGATTTAAAAATATTATTTTCAACTTCAATTCTTCAAATTTTTGTATGAGTAATATTTACTTTTTTTTTTCAGCCCCACTTTTAGTTCTATATACATCGATAGAAAATCATCGAAGCATATGCAATTATCATCGATAGAAAATTTGACAATGACATGATTGCAGATAAAATTTATGTATTGAAAATCATCGGAGCAACTAAAGTAAAAGATATGTAATTTTTTGTTTATTTTTGTGACGATGATCAAATATATATATAGATCTTCATCAGTGCATTGGCTTATAATAAATGACTTAAATTTTGATTTTTTTTTTGTCTTAAATTATCATCTTTATATTTATATTTTCTTATCAATTTTTTTATTTCAAGTATATTGTTTGATCCCTGACCCCCCTCCCCCCGGTTCTAAATCTTGGATCCACACCTAACTATATTTTTTCCTTAAGGCCGAGTTTGGTTCTTGTCATTTTTTTTATGAATTTAATTCATCAGGAATCATTTTACCAGGAATCCATATTCCATCAGACTGTTTAATTCACAAGAGACAAAAATAATTTAAAATTATTGTTTTATCTTTAACTCTCTAAATATCCACAAAACAAAAAAATCAATTAATTATTTAATTAATTCTTTATATGTTCTATGAATATTAACTTATACAGTAATTAACTCTTCCAATGCGTTTGGAAGAATTAAGTCACACAACAATTCATTAAAAAGTGAAAACAACCCACAAGAAAGGTGAACACGATAAACATTTAACTAAAAAGATAAAATTGTACTTTTATCCCATTTTATTGGAAAATCTGACGGCAGGGGTGCTGTAATTGCATGTTTTTAAACCATAAAGGGTGTTTATAAAGGTTTAGAAAACTTCAGGGGTTCAAACGCATTTTACCTTTACTTTTATTTTTTTTTAAATCGTAAGGTTTGCATACAAGAAATTTTTTTTAATCAAGACAAATTTAGAGGTGACATATAGGCCATGCCCAACCATTACTCAAACTTATACCCAAATTTCACTTAAAATTTATACCCAAATTTCACTTAAAATTTAAATAAAAGTTTGATTTGATATGATATGTCTTCAACCATCATTTTGTATTTTACTCTAATCTTTTAAAAAGTTCATATCTTCTTCTGATTATTTCTTATAAACATTTTCAAAGTCATTCTTAAACATTTTTACTACTCAATTTTTCTTCTCTTCAAGATATTTAAATTTAAAAATTATATATAATCTAATTTTTTGAAAAAGGTAAAAATAATATTTTTTTATTAAATTAAAAATAAGAAGTTAAAAAACAAAGATGATTTAAGAAAGAATACAACTTTTTTTTTTTGGGGAGGGGGGGGGGGTGAAGAGGGGTTTCAAGAGATGATTAAAATTTTGGAGGGTGGGAAAGCATATAATATAATTCAATTAAAGGTAAAGTTGAAGGGAAAAAAATGATGTGACATTGAAAGAAAATGTAGAAATAAAGGAAAAAAATGTTGAAAATTTGAGTCTCCCTTGATTTGGATAAAAATTTGAGTAAAAGCTTAATTTGGTATTGGTATGGGTAAACGGTTGGAAAGGATTTTGGGTGATTTTTAGTCAAATTTAAATTTCACTAAAAGTTTAGTTATACGATTGGAGAAGTTTTTAATAGATTTGTCCAAAAATTATAAAATTATTAGCTCTGGACCAATATGAGAATGTCTCATGTGCTGGGGCTCAAATTACATGGTGATGCCTTCCACTTAATGATCTATGTGACACCCATATATTGGCCCAAGAGCCACTCCATGGGCTGTTTTCTTGGAACCAATATGCACCCTTGCCCCGCAAGCCCACCAGAGGAGGTTATGTTATGTTCTAAAAAAAATTTGGGTTCAATTTTTAATTTATTAAAGAAAAAAGATACACACAGCTAGAGGTGTCAAATGGGACGGGCCATGTTGTGGGCCGATCCGTTTGGGTGGCGACACGGGTTCGGCCTGTCCCCTGGCCCGCGTGCCTTTTTCGGCGCGGCCTGTTAGGCTGTCGTGCCGGCATGCCACGGTTTGTGTCGCGGGCCTTACCTCCACCCAACGGCTAGTCCAACTATTTGTGTAGTTTTTATTCATTTTATCATTTATTTAATTAATGTTCAATTGTTCATGTACTCAAGAAATTCAATATTCAGTAAAATAAATATTTGTATTCTTAACTCCTTTTAATTTTCAATTTTCATGAATGATTTATGTTTATTTTTATTATTTTTCAACTTAGATCAACTAGTAAATTAAAAATGAAATTAAATATTAAGCTTCTAAAAATAAAAAAGGGCATTTAAACGGGCCGGCCCGTTGGCCCGTCAATGGGCCGGCCCGTTTGTCCCGCCGAGCTGGCACGGAGGGCCGTGCTAGGCCGGCCCCCTGTGGTCCGTGCCA